>MNCI01016399.1:1996-48558 GCA_015680685.1 Gnetum montanum
ATATCAGCCAATTTATAGATATATATTATAAATATATATAACTAAGCTAGTTTATAACTTAGTGCTATATACTAAAATCTAGGGTTACCATGGTAAGGCCCTTATGTAAATAATCAACTAATAACTATATTTTAAAAGAATTTTTCTTATTCATAAAATGTAGATTGTTGGTTGGCTAGCTAACCCTTCTCCTCATCAAATTGATTAAGTTGAGGAACAATTCTATTTTTTAACTTATTAAATATATATAACTTGTAGTATTACTTCACAAGATAACATGTAAATATATCACATAATAATGCTAACCCTTTGGATGTCTCCTCAAAAATAATCATAGATAATGGAAATATCCCATAAAAGTTATAGTACCATATACATTTCATTTATTTGATATGTGTTTTCATGGAAAATTTATCTATATAATAATTACTTTAATTTTGCATGTATTATCTAAATTTAAACCTAAGTAACTACAATCGTGGATGATTGGCTAGCCTATTAGGAACAAATAATAAAGCAAGGGAGTGAAATTATTACTACAAGGCAACCTTTTTAGTTAAAAAAAATAAAAAATTGTTTCTAATTAAATACACTACCTAAATGACATCACACTTACAAGCAATGAATGCAATGGAAGACTAGATGTCAAAAAACAATAGCTCTAATATTACTATAGATATACACGAATTTTTATTGGCTAAACTTTAGATGATTTGCTACCATATTTGTTAATAATAATTAAAAGAGCATGTATATAATGTCACATGGGAAAATGATAGCTTTAATATTACTATATATTTACAAAAAAATTTTATTGAATAAAATTTAGATGAGCAGGTGCCATCTTTGTTAATAATAGTTAAAAGAGCATGTATATTGTGTGACATTTACCATGAAATTTGAACAAAACCTATGAAATACAAGCTTGTAGCATATCACCTTACATTTATGTTAAATCTTTGCAATGAAGGTGATTGTAGTAGAACAAACATAGAGCTTATTCAAGTAAATACTGTTGTAATTTTTTTTCATGTAAAGATAATGATCAATCAAATTTTATATTTTCTTTAATTATGGATAGTTTTGAAATCAATCTTTAATGGTCCTTGATTTAGACATTTTGTATAAGAGTATACTACAACTTCCACCCATAAGAACTTCTCAAAGAATCTTTTGTAAAATGATAAACTTCATTGATGAAGATCAAATATGCAATTTAGAGAATCACATTTGGTGCACAAATGAAATTCTATTCTAATTATAACATATTTTTCTTTTAGAAACTCATTCTAAATGAAGCTTAAATATTTGTTTGAAATTTGAAACATTATAAGCTATAGCTTTGTTGAAAGCATGTTATATACTTTGTATTTTTTTTATTATTAATATTATATTTAAAATCTAATATCTTGATTCATATAACTTCTATCCTATTCTCAAGTTAAAGTCTTTTTACATTGGATAAATATGTCCTCGTTAACAATATCTTTTAAAATAATTTCAATGAAATATAGTAGTTGCTAAGGGTATAACATACTATTTTGTATTGTTATTAATAATAGAATACATTCTATTAGCAGAAAAGAATGATAACAACAATATAGTCAATAGGAGTTTGAACAATTTTGTGATGTGCAAGGTGATAGGGTTTCCTCCAACTAAGACCACAAGGAGTACATTAATTGGTATGTGTATTGAACTAGTTGTTAGCATGGGGAAGAAACATAAGTAAATCACATAGTTTACTTGTGTGTCATTGTTGCATCTCAAAAAATATAACAAATATTATAATACACATGGTACATGTAATACATAATAACTCATGTGCCATAGTGAGAAATCAAGGTATTTATAATTTTTAGGAATTTTTTCTTTAAGAATGAAACAATAAAAAAACACATATTGCAATCTCTTATAAGATAGATGTAGTGCTCATACATGTAATAGAAAGAAAAGCATACTCACATTGCAATCTCTAAGCAACATGTGCAATGTCAATCTCCCACACGTGTTGCAATCCTCAAAGGGACAAGTGCAACACTAACGCACATAGGAACTAAATAAACAACTTCTTAGTTGCATCCTTGGTGGCTCAACACCATGCTATACAACTACAACCTCCTCAAGCAAGGAAGAATCATTAATACTTTAGGCAATTAACTAATTAATTATTAAAATAAAAAATAATAATTTTAGATAATTCATTAATTAATGATATTCCATGAAGCTTGTATTTTTGGTATTTTTAATGTTTAATGCACACCAATATTTAACAGGAAAAGGGAAAGTCATGAGCTTTATTCATTGTGCAAACACTCAACTCTACATTGACTAAATGGTTATAAGCTGAAAAAGTATGGCAACACTTAGATAGAGTCTCATTGCACAATGAAGTGACAACTCAAACACATAACAACAATTAAAAAATATGCACTTATCCAAGGGAGGAAAAGATTTTCATAAGAAATGTTGAAGGAAAACTTGCAGAATGAACATCCCCTTGAGTTTTCTTCTTTATAAATTTTGGGATTCTAATTAAAGTGATATGATTTTGCACTAAGTGTGGAAGTGCACAAGGTATGAAAATACTCAAAGTGTAGCAGCACATTGAGTATGCATCACTGTACATAAAAATTACACTGAAACCATTGGTTAAAATGCATACTAATATATTAATGGATTTAAGCTTACACAAAGACACAACATTACCATTAGATACCTCATTGTTCCTCTATGAGTAAGTAAAGCTAGTTCCATAGCTTCAAAATATACAAAAATAAATAGGGACTTGTGATGACATAAGATCAATGCAGAGGACATAAAAGAAAAATTTACACAAGAACAAACATAAACTTGCCACCTAAAAGGTAGAAGGAGGTGGTGGCTATGGTGGAAAAACTCTTGGTATGATTGCCACAAATTAGGAAAATTTTGAATATTTAGTAACAAATGGTTGAAATCTTTGAAAATGCTCTTCTAGACTCGTCACACTCACTTGAAAAATTCTATTTTTCTCTTACATTACTCCTTGTTCTCTCAAGAATGCATAACATTGCTTCTCACTCTATCATTTGAACTACTCATGATGTCTCTTTGATTACGTGAGCTCATGTTACATGACCTTGAATTTGACTACAATTTTATGTAGTCTCCTCTCCAATTTGCTACGTGGACATCTTGCAAAAGTACGTACCACATGTATGTACCTCTCCCTCTCTATCTCAACATTTTTTTAACATCCTTGAGCTTCTTTTGAAGGAAACAATCTTAGATTCATGTTTATAAAGGTATATATTCTTGAGGAGATCCATCTTCTACTACAAACCCTAATCACTTATGGCAAATTAACAAAGCTTGTTATGAAGTACAAAAAACTTTTATGTTACCTCCTTTCATTCACTAACTAACTACTCATTTAGATGTGTAATGGGCCTATGAAGTCTACACATCTCAACATCCAAATTTTCCTACTCATTCATATTGATTTGTTTAAGATTGTTGGTCTCCCTGGTTGTCTTCTTTGCAAAATTCAATCTTAAATTTCATCTTTCTTTTTTATTGTGAATATATTTATCCTTGAATTGTACCATGATGTGTCCTTCATCTTCTAGCTTCTAAACCTAATGGGAGAGAGAGATAACATGGTTCTCTTTTTAGTGATACATATTCTTCCATTTGCTAGATGGCTACTCTAGTTTCTTGTCCTTTCTCTCTAAGAATTCTTTGACAAACAAAGTTTCCCCTTCATTTTGATGCACTATGAACAACTTAGAATTTAGACATTAGATAGTCACTTAGGTGTGATTGTAGATGGAGTAGGAGCCAATGGTGTAATATTTTTCAATTGTTCATGTAGTTTTTGGATCTTAACTTGGCTCTTTCATAACTCCCTCAAATAATAAGTCCTATCAACATTAGAAGTTTCAACCTCCATTTGAACTTTGATCAATTTAGTTTCTACTAAACTATTCAAATTCTTCAACTAGTTTTGACACCTAGATCTTCTAGCTATACATCTACCATTCATCTATTATGCTTTATTTAATTTGTTGACACTTGGAGTACTTTAGTTGAATAAGGTGTTTTTGTTTCTTTCATTTTGTCCTCTAAGTGAGGGACTAGATTTTCTACCTAGGGATAATGTCATGTTTATTTTTATATCATTAATTTGCACTAACCTTCTTAATTTGAGAGGAATATATGTCACATGGAAAAACATGCTTGCCAATTCACAAAGCCTTATAATATTGTGTAGGGGCACCTCTTTTGATCCCCTTATTCCCTTTCCTACATGTGTGTTTTTGTAGGTTTTAGGCTCCATGGAAACATCTTGGAGATCATGGAGTCATTTTGCTTGAGATTTGAGCTCTCATAGGAGACTTCTTGGAAGACAAGATATGTTTGGGCCAATTTGAGGGCTTAGATGAGACATCTTGATATTTTTTATAGAAATCTCAAAAGTGTATGAGACATCTCAAATTTTTATAAGATGTCTCACAAAGTTGTGAGACATATCAACTAAGATGTTCTAAATGAACTTGAGACATCTTAGCTACAATGGATATGTCTCAACTAGGAATGAGATGTCTTCACAAAATTATAGATAATATAAGAGAGTGGAAAAACTTCCAAAATTGTTCTTCCAAGTTTGGGAAAAATCAAAACTTTGGAGAAAAAGATGGAAATATAGGAGGGCCTTCAAGTTGAGCTTGAGGAAGATTTCCTTGGATTTTTATCTTGCTAGTTAATAAATATGAATTGTGTTTCATGCTTTTACTACCATGATAGATTATGAGATGGAGATAGAAAGATGAAATGTCATGTAAGTTTATGTTTTGAGCTTAAGAAAGAGTATGAGAATGCACATGTGGTTACAACTGTAACGTCAATTGTGTTTTGTGTTGGCTTGTGTGTTTTGGTCTTGCTTGTGAGTTGTGATATCAATCCTAGGTTGTGGGAGAGTCTCTATTAGTTATGTCTTGCATTAAGAACTATTATTATATGGTTGTAGACCCTAATGCTCTGCAACATTATTTGAGTGTGAGAAAGGTTATGTTTGGATGTTTTATGGATTGTGGAACCCTATTGTAGTCTTCTCTTTAAATAATTGAAGATAGTTAGTTTTCTTGTTTTCTAGCATATTATTTATCTTTTCATAATAGCTAGATTTAGCATTTGAAAGATGATTTTAAAATTGGAGCGAACCTACTCCAAATATTTATTGGTATCAGAGCTTAATGTTGATTTTTTCTTATAGTCGGTTGAGGATTTGGTCAAATTTAGATGATGCCTAAGAGGAAAAATGTACAAGCCTTGAATAAAGACATGGAAAGCATGAAGTTTTCCTTCAAACTAATTATTGCTCGATTGGATGAAATCGTCATAAAGGTGGACAAGAATGCTAGTCCTAGTCATATTCAGACAACTTGAGGAGATGAGCATTCATATTTAGATGAAGAAGTTTCATAGCCTAGTATAGACAAAGTAGATTATGAGGAAGGAGAATTAAGCTATGAGAGTGTAGAAATATATCACTCAATGATTCTAATGGGTGGGAATCCTATTTCTAAAATAAACATTTCAAGGGATCCAATAGAAAAAGCTACTTCTTCTCTTAGCAAGTTAGATAAGGAAGATGAGGCAAGGCTTGCTAGAGTATTCAAAAATGCTACTAATAGACTTCTGTATGTTTACTTGAATACTTTTAATGGTGTAGATGACACCAATGATTTTTCAATTTTGTTGAATGAACTTGATAGGAACTTTGAGTTAGAAAAGGTACCAAATAACTTGAGGGTACCTACTACTAAATCCTAATTAGAAGGTGTGGCTTCTACTTAGTGGGAAAAGGTGTTCCAAGATTATGGAAGATAATATGGTCAATCCATCAAAGATTGAAATTTGATTAGATACATGTTATGAAGAAAGTTTAAATATTCTCATTAGTGACAAGTGACCATTATGAAGTTAAAATTACTAAGGAAAGGTGAGAAGGATGTCAAAAAATTCTACATTAAATTTTTTAAACTATTTCATCAAGTGAAAGTAAACTAGAAGAATTATGATAGGATTTAATCTTTCTAAGATGTCTCAAAATGGTGTACGAGAAGGAGTTGTTTTTTTATGAGCCACAAACTCTTAATGAGACTTATGATTTGACACTAAAGGCTAAAAAGAAACTAAGAAGATTCAGAAATAGGAGCAAAAAAACTTCCAAATTAAAGGACAAGCTATCCAAATCTAAGAAGGGATTCAAGTCCAAATATAAAGAAAAATATGGTAGCCATGATAAGAAGCTAGATAAGGAAGATGAGATGGACAAAGTCAAGAAGAGCCAAGTCAAATGAAGTAAGGGTTAAGGAAATAGCTCATTCAAGATTCAATGCTTCAATTGTGAAGAATGGGGATACAAGCAATGGAAATGTCCACTTCACAATGCAACCAAGGGCAAGGATATGCAAATAATGGAGGTGAAGTAGACATTAAGCCAAGCTCTTCAAAGAGGTAATCCTAATGCTTCCAAGATTGAGGAACTTTCTAAATTAAATTGTTATGCATTCATGGGAAATGTAAATATAGGACACCATTTTGAAAAAACATTGTTATTTCAAATGAATGCTAGAGGCTTGCTTAGTGAGGAATAGATTCATATGCTAAGTGATGGAGGAGCCCAAGAAAATGTTATTTCTTCTAAGGAAGTTGCTAGATTGGGTTTTGTTACTAATCCTGTTCTTAGATCCTATAAGGTGCATTGGTTATCTAGAGATTTCTCTCAAGAGATGAGGGAACAATGTACTTTGAAATTTAAAATTGGGGGTTTTCATGATTTTGTGAAGTGTAATGTGCTTCAAATAGATTGTGCTAATGTGATTCTTGGTAGATGTTGGAATTTTGACAATGGTTCTTAGTTTGATTTAGCAAGAAATGTATGGCATGTAGCAAGATCTTATGGAATCCATTACTTGATTCCTATGACAACTGAACAAGTGAGGTAGCAAGGCTTACTTAATGTTTTCTTAATCCTTATAGGAGAGAGGAAATATATTAAGAAACATGATGAAATAGATTTTGGATTTTTTGATATATTAATAGTTTGTTCTAATCATGATGATGTGTAGGTTGAAATTTTAACAAGTATGCTAGGCTTGAAGAAGAAATTTCCCAAGATTTTCAAGGAGAAATTTGATGCATTACCACTAATGATAAATGTACGTCGCTGAATTGATTTCATTCTTTTTTCTACCATTCCAAATGAGAAAGAATACCTGATGGCATCAAATTAGCAAGTTGAATTGAAAAGGTAAGAAAAGGAGTTACTTGCAAATGGTTTTGTTTGAAAATCCATTTTACCTTGTGTAGTTGTAGCAATGCTTATGCCAAGGAATGAGTACAAAAGTTAGAAAGCTAATGTGGTCATTGATGCATTGTCTAGAATTAATGTGGTATATTTTAGCATACCTCATGTGGAATGTATGCATGATTTTGTTGATTTTTCTGAACATAATGAAGAGGAGGAACCATTGAGACTGGGAACTCCTAGGTAGAACCTTGTAGCTTTAAGCCTTGGTAAGATTAAATAGCCACATGTTGATGATATAGTTGAACCAAGATTGGATGAAAGAAGCCATAAAGAGGTAAGTAAGTATGATATTTACCTTATTAATGATAGTAATATCTATCATGTAGAAACTAGTGTGTTGGATGCTAGTTTTTCACTTTAGCTTAGTAGTGATTTATTTGTGATGATTGTGATTATGAGAATCATGATCGTTGTGGTGATTGTGATGAAGTTGAAAGTTATGTTGTAAATGAAGGAAGCAATGTAATTTTTGATACCATTGTAAGTAGAAGCAAGACTAATGGGAGTAATATGTCTGATTTTTTATTTGATAATGATGGCTATAGTAGTAGTTATAATGAGAAGATCATTTTTATATGTGAATGTGGACATTGATAGTAATGAAATTGCTTATCTTGGCTATAAAATAGATGGATAGCATGAAGGAAATCTATATTGTGATTTTGATGATGGAGGAAGGATGAATGAGAGACTTCCCAAAAATAACAACAAGAAGAAGGCTAAGTTTTTATATAATAATGCTTTTCACATTGTTATTAGCAAAAGCCCATTTGAGATGAACTATGGTTTTTGTTTTAAGATGATGGATACTGTAAAGAGGTTTGATGGTGAAACTCAATTGAGTCCTAATTTTTTGTAAGAGGGATCTTCCTGCACAAGTAAAATAAAATCTTGAGAAGAAGACTGAAGAGAGACTCCTTAAGATGAATGAGAACAAATAGAAACCAAATTTTTCTATCGGTAATTTGGTTTGAATTAGCTTGAAGAAGAAGTGATTGAAAGGTATCAACTTCTCCATGTTGAAAGCCAAGAAGATGGATCTTTCAAAATTAAGTCCAAGATTAATGATAATGCTTTTAAAATTGATTTACCAAATGATGTTAGTATGTTGTTTATGTTTAACGTTTCAGATCTTGTGAACTATCATGGATTAATTGATAAGAAGATTATACAAGGTAGCATCAATGGGTTGAAGGGGGCTATTGATTAGTCTAACCCTTCAATGGAGAGGAAGGAAATCATACTTAAGCAAAGGAAAGCTTCGAGTACTCAAGGAGTGAAGACATATGAATACTTGATCCATTGGAAGGATTAGTTCAAGGATGATACTATAATGGGTCCATGAGATCAAACATGTTGAGTCAAGAATCAATTCAACCCCTACTTCATTATTTACAAGAGTTCACTCTTTAAAGGGTTGAAAAGTTGGTGTAGGGACACCTCTTCTAATCCCCTTGTTTCTTTCCATACATGTGTGTTTTTGTATGTTTCAAGCTTTGTGGAGACATCTTGGAGGTCGCGAGGTTATCTTGCCTGAGATTGAGGCTCTCAAGAAAGACATCTAGGCTAAGTTGAGAGCTTATAGAAGACATATTGGGATTTTTTATGGGCATCTCAAAAGTGCATGAGATGTCTCATAGAGTAGTGAGACTTCTTAGCTAAGATTTCCTAAATGAAGCTAAGACATCTTAGCTCCTATTGGAGACATCTTAGCCAACAATATGATGTCTCCATAGAACTACCAATTTTATAGCATGACATCTGGGAAAGGTCATACAGAATTCAAATGAGTGGCAAAACTTTCAAATTTTTCATTCCAAGTTTTGAAACGGCCAAAATTTGAAAGAAAAAGGTGGAAATAGCATAGGGTCTTTAAGTTGATCTTGAGGAAGGTTTTCTAGCATTTTTTCTTTCTTGGTTAATAAATATGGATTATTTTTCATGCTTGTACAACTAAGAGAGGTCATGAGATGGAGATATAGAGATGAGATATCATGTAAGTTTATGTGTTGATCTCAATCAAGAGTGTGAGAGAGCACATTAAGTGAATGCATATGTGGTTATAGCTCTAAGGTCAATTATACTATGTGTTAGCTTATGTATTTTGGTCTTACTTGTGATTGAGATCTTAGTCCTAGGTTATGTGAGATGTCTCTAATGGTTGTATCTTTCATTGAGAACAACCATTATGTGGTTATAGAGCCTCATGGTCTATAGCATTGTTTGAGTATGAGAAAAGTTGCGTTTGAATGTTTTATGGATTATGAAATCTTATGGCAGTCTTTGTTTCTAATAATTGAAGATAGCTAGTTTTTTACTTTTCTAGCATATTATTTGTCTTATCATAATATCTGAATTTATCATTTGAAATGTGATTTTAAAATTGAAGTGAACCTACTTGATAATTAGCCCTATGAAAGTATACAAGTCCTTTTCATCAACCTTGATGTCTATAATCCATTACAACTAGGCCTATTACAAGAAGAAAGGAATATTTATCTTACAATAACCTCAACTCATCATCATAACTTTCACTTCTCAATTAGAAATTTTTTGGTGGGCATAATATTTTGGCACACCATCTTATAAGAAACCTTAATCTCAATGGGAAGTGTGAACAAGTGTACCTTATCCTTTAACTTGGCAAAGATCTCCTTAATGACCTTGTCTTTGAGATCAGGATGAGGGTACCTTGTAATTCATGTAATGGCTTCAATAGAGATGAGTACCTCAAAACCACCAACAAAGCTCTTGGTACCATCTTTGTTAAATTCATTGTAGAAATTTTCTACCTCATATTAGTATCATACAATGGATTAAATGGTATAGTCATAGAAGCTTGTTCTATAACATTTTCTTTATGGAATGGGATTCATCCTCAAGGAATCTCTCATAGTTCTTCTATTCTAGAACAACCCTCCTACTGATGTCTTCAATTGTAACATCTTGTTTGATATTCTCTCGATCAATGAAATCCTCAAACAGATCATTTGGATCCACTTATTGTTGTTGTGACTAGGTATATTCTTTAGATTGATGGCCTTTAGGTTCCCATAGTTTAAAAGTTATGACTAGATTGGATACAATTGATGATTTTGAGTGCTCTTGTCTTACCGTTCATCTAACCATTGAAGCCTGAGATTCTTCAAGCTCTTAAGTTCATGGTCTTTAATGCTTGGAATGTAATCATTGATAAATGATTTATTGTAAAGAATGCTAAAAATCATGTAATTTCCATAGAATCTCATGTGCTTGATGAACATGCATTTTCCCTATGCTCTAATGTTGGGTATGCAACATTGGGGCCTTGGTCCGATGTCGCATATCCAACATCGAGGTATATTCCCAAAGTCTATAAATACTGTGCCTGGGATCCAGTTTTTAGGTAAGTTTTTTGTCTTTCTTAGTCAAAGTAGTGAAGCTCTTGCCGTTTCTTTTCCTCAAAGTTAGAATAATTTCTAAGTGTCCACAGAAGGAGTTTAAGTGTATATAGTTCTTTGTTTGAGAACTGATGTACTTGAGCATAGCAGTGTGATGGGAATAAAATGAACTCTTTTAACAATCCTTGTAGCACTGAGAATAGCTTAATATTTTCTTTATTACATTTTATTTTCTTACTCTTTACTTTAATGCATTTGAGTTAAGAAATTTATTTCTAGTTGTTAAGGAACACGAGCACAACCACTTTGAGCATTCATATAGTACTTGGTAACCCATCAACACTTAATGTTTGGTAATCCAATAGTGCTATATGTGTTCAGGATGTGTTTGGGAAAGTGGGATGGTTACTTGTGTTAGGCTAGCTAGGCAATAGATGAATTAGATCTTCAATTACTTTACCTTTCATTCTTATTGTAGGTAATCAAACTCATAAAATATAAAGTAAGAAAAATCATATATCTCAATTACACGTAAACCATACCCTTGAACTTCACAAGTGTATTTGGGAAGATAACAAACATTATCAACACCCATTTCACTTCCTAGAAGAGCTAGTACATTAGGTAACTATAGGTCCATGGAAGTTGACCGAATCGCACAAAACACCTTTGTGATTTATATGGTTGGATGTAGGGGTACCTCGCTGCTCATCATTGGCATTGTTGCCAGGGATATTTTTGTTGTTTTGTGCACTATCTAGGACTTAGTGAAATTATTTAAATCATTAGAATGAACCTTCAATTCATACCTTATTTCACAATTACTACAACAAAATTCTCAGAGTACATTGTGATTTTTATTCACTAACTAAAAATGTCTTCTTCTCATAAGAGCGCTTCTCCACTCAAGGCTAATAAAGTTAATCCACCAAAGCCTCAATAGTATTGAATTATATATACTCATCCTAATGAGTATGCACCAAACTTCACCTTCATCCTACATCAAGATGAATAGCTATAGTGGCATGACATGGAGGGCAACATTGTGTTGCTACCTAATCGTATTGCTCCTGCAATGCTCTATCAAATGCTTGCATGATGTGGTCTTCAAGACCACCATTATGGAAGATTCCAACACTAGGGATTATCATCCCATCAAAGCACAACATTTGTAGGATCAACAACTAGAACAACATTATGAATTTTTGAAGTGAAAAGAACTTAATGATTCTTCATTCCTATTATACCAAAAAGCTAGTGGGGAATACTTCTCTAGGGGTTTTCCATTTAGTGAAACTCCTCTCTTTGACTTTGGTGATGGAGGTCAAAATTAGAATTTTCACTCCACAGTTTACAATCCTAATTCTAGTAATAAGGGATCTAATGACAAAGAAGGATCTAGAGGGGCAAGTCAAGACAAGGATGCAAATAAGAAGCACAATAGTGATCGTGGTCGTAATCACCAAAGAGGTAGTAATAGGCATTATGATGATGCTAGTTCTCCTTCCTCTTCCCCTTCATCATCTTCTTCTTCTTCTAGCTCTGACCATAACTGCAAAAGGTGAGATCGTGATGGAGGTAATTAAAATGAATGAAATGACCAATGGGACCAAAATGATCCAAGGGATTGTTAGGAAAGGCAAGATTAAGGACACAGATGTTCAAGAGAGGCACATTACCATGAATGAAGGGGTAGTAGAGGACATTGTAGGAACCATGATCAAGGCCTTGATGAGCCTCTATTTGCTACCTAAAGTATTCCTAACATCATAGAGGTAGTTAAAATTCTAATAATGCATGTGAAGGATAGTCAAATTAAATGGTTAGACATGAACAATATTCCTTGATTTGAAGGAGGATATAACTCTGATCTGCAAAATCATCTTCAAGCTTTCCAAGATGCATGTGCCTCATAGAACATAGAGAACAAGTGGTAGAAATTGAAGTTATTCCCTAAGACACTTATCAAAGAATTAAAAAACTAGTATTGGTCCTTAGATCTAGAATCTATCAAATGATGGAGTACCATGCTTGAGTTATTCAATGATAAATATCAAATGTACTCCAAAGTGTCCAACTTAAGAAATAAAATTCAAGGATGAAAACAAGGAACACATGAACCCTTGGATGCTACCATTGGCTGATACTATGCCTTGATGCACAAATGTCCTGGCCATGGTTATTCTCAATTGGTTCGATTTTGCCACATTGTAGATAGACTTCGTAACGAAACAAGGAAAACCCTTGTTGTCTATGCCCAAGAGTGATTGTTAGAACTAACTATCCATTAGATACAAATATTAATAGAGTAGGTAGCCAAAGAGGAGGTAGAATTAAAAAAGAAAAAGAAAAAGTGCAAAAGAGTACAACTGTGATCCTTCCAGTTGCAAGAGGAAGGTTTGATTTTGTGACAATGAGGATGAGTCCATATTTGATAAGAGGATGCATAAGAAAGCCTTGCCACTCCAACAATTTGAATCTAGACTTATAGCCAAGGTTGATTAGTTAAGGAACTCAATGGATAAAAAATTCCAAGCTATTCTCAAAATTGCTGAGGAGTCCAAAGAACAATGTAGTCAGCATGAGCGCATATTGAAAAGGTAAGGGCAAGATTACTACAATAGAAGAGGTTGAGAATAGTGAATCAGATGATGATCATGGGTGTGATTTCTATTAGTATGAACATCCCAAGGGATGTTGCCTTGTTATGTCACATCTACAGGAGTTTGGGATGTATGCCTTATATCCATGACTTACACAAAGGAAACCATCTAGAAGGTTACCTTATCCTCAAGGTAATCTCAAGCAATTCCACTAGCAAAAATTTTAGTATTTAATTGGAGCTCCACTGCAACTGTATGAACAGTATCAACAATGGTAGCAACCACAATCATGGGTATTGGCACCACCAAGACAATAGTATCCTTACCGACAGCCTAATCCATATGGTTATCATGTGTAGCAACCCATGTCTTCACGTGACTCCTATAGTCATGTTTCTAATTTCTAGCCTCACTACCACCCTTTAAATTATTATCAAGTTCATTTTCCACATGAAAGAATGAACACCATCTCTTATACTTATCTTCCTTCTATCCTTGCACATACTCCTCCTCCACATGCATAGCTACCACTTTCTCCACCTATGTAGGGTGAACTACTAGCTTAATCGCAATAATGCAATGCTATGAGGATTATTAATTTGCAACCCAATCATCAATCAAAGATGTCAAATGCTCGATCAAAGAAAATACCTTTCTTTCGACCCTGTAGTCCATCTAAGCCTTCATCTACACTAGTGGTTGACAATCCTACTCCTACCTCTTACTCCATATCAACTTCCTTTAGGCCTCCTTCAAACCAAACTTTGCCAAGGATCCATATTGTAATGCTCATGCATACTATGTCTGATTAGATCTATGCAGGAAACCTTGCTAGGAAATTAGCTGATCCTAGAGGTCCTCTAATTTACTTGTAGATTGCTAGGAATGAATTGTGCAATGCTATTCTTGATTCAAACTCTGATGTAAATTTTATTGCTCATGGGATGTACACAGATTGGAACCTGCCTCCTCTCAAGAAGAGCAACATCAAATTAGAATTGGTAGACCAACCCATCACTATTCCATTGGAACTAGTAGAAGACATTGTGACCACTATCTATGGGTGGTCTTATCCTACTAATTTCCTAGTAATCAAAGTAAAGAATTACAAAGGCGATTTTTCAATCATAATGGGAAGAGCATGGATAAGCACTATTGATGCAAGAATGAGCATCAGAGATCTTTCCTTGGAGATATGTAAAGAAAATACATTTGGAAAGATTGAGAAGAAGAGATTTTTATGCATTGCATACAACGATACAGGGTGTAATTGTGTGTAGAAAATTTGGGCCATAAAGCAAGTATCTATCTCTACATGCAAATAGTGTGTGCTAGAAGTTGAAATTCAAAGGTGTCTATACACAGTAGCCATAAAACAAGAGGGCAACTAGTGGCTGATTGTTGATTTAGAAAGTAGCACACTTTACATGGAACCAACTAAGAGCCTAACATGTGCATATGTCATAGGCATGGATGAACTCAAGCAAGTTCATCACCAACTCTTTGATGATTCAAATGATGATACTCACTGGGAAGAGTTGGAAATTCCTAAAAAATTCAAATAAGAGCCCCTTGTGCTAAAAATGTTATCAACTAGAATGAAATATGTATTTTTGAAGAATCGGAAGTCAGTTATAATCAATGCAAAACTTGTTCTAGAACAAAAAATTATGAGTTAAAAGTAGTTGAAAGATGGTTAGCAGCTTTTGCTTGGTCATATCCTAAACTCACAGGGATTGATCCTAGGATATGCTAGCATTGCATCTACACTGACCTAGCCATGAAGCCAAAATGATAGCCATAGAGGTGGTTGAATCCCAAATTGAAGAAAATTGTCAAGGAGGAAATTAAGCAACCCCTCAAGGCAGGGCTCATCTATCCCATTGTAGATAATGAGTGGATTAGTCCACACATAATTGTGCCAAAGAAATATGGCAAGTGGTGGATCTACATCAATTTTAGGTTGCTAAACATGGTAATATTCAAGGATCACTTTCCATTACCATTTGTTGACTAGGTGCTCAACACAATATCTGGGCATTGCTACTACAACTTTCTAGATGGTTATAGTGGCTATAACCAAATTCAAAATGCATTGGAAGACCCAGCAAAGACAATTTTCATGAGTCCTTGGGGAACTTTTGCATATTGCAAGATGCTATTTGGTCTATGCAATGCTCCTGCCATATTCCAACGCTTAGTCCTAAGCATTTTTTTTAAGAATAGATCAATAGTGGTGTGGAAGTCTTTATGGATGAATTCTCCACCTATGGAGCTACATTTGAGAAAGCCCAAGACCACCTTAAGAAAGTGTTGAAATGGTGTGTTGAAATCAACTTGTAGCTCAATTGATAGAAAAGTCATCTCATGGTCTAGGAGGACATTGTAATGGGGCATAGAATCTCACAAGCAGGACTTGAGGTGGACCCTAAAAAAATAAGGATCATCCAAGGAATAACCCACCATCTAGAAATAGTTAAAGATGTTTGGTCATTTCTTGGACATATTTGCTACTACTGGTGATTCATAGAGAATTTCTATAAGATTGCAAAACCATTGGTTGAGCTAACAAAGAAAGATGCTCCCTCTGTCTGGACCATAGAATGTGAGAAAGCATTCTAGTAACTAAAAGAGAAGCTTGTAGAAACTCCAATCCTACAAGAACTTGATTGGCCCAAGCCATTTCATATCATGATAGACATATCAAATTATGCCTTGGATGCTATGTTGACGTAGTTAAATGATGAGAAATAACCATACTATATCCACTGCACTAGCCGAAGCATTGTGGATGCACAACTAAACTACACCACTATAGAGAAAGAATTGATGGTGGTGGTGTTTTCTCTATAGAATTTTAGACATTATGTGTTTGGATACAAGGTGTTTGTGCACATAGACCATAGTGCCATCCACTTCCTAATGATCAAGCCAATGATGAGCCTTCGTGTCATATGGTGGCTGGTGATCTTGCAAGAATTCGATCTTACAATGATAGATTGAAAGGACATTGAGAATGTGGTTGCTGATCACTTGTCTTGGTTGTGATGGCATGACAAAGAGGAAGAAAGCCCACTCTCTGAGACGTTTCTTGATGAACTCCTCTTTTCTATGGCTATAACTAAACAAATGCCCAATAAGCCAAAATGGTATGATAACATTCTCACCTATCTTTTTACTTAATAGATGCCACAAAGGTTAGATCACTAGAAGAAACAATAATTTTTTCACTAGGTAAAGCACTTCATGGGGATTAGTGGACACCTCTACAAGGTGTATGCTAATGGCTTAGTTTGTTCATGTGTCCTTAATGTTGATCAACTACGCACTCTACAAGATGCTCATGAAGATCCTTGTGGAGGACACTATGCTAGGAGACACACCATTAAAATCTTGATGGTAGGGTGCTATTGGCCAACACTCTTCAAAGATGCCTATCGTTATGTCCAATCTTGTGAATGATGTCAACGAGATGGTGGAATGACTACTTGAATGGAGAAACCTCAACAATGGGTTCAACCACTAGAACCATTCGACATCTAGGGCATTGATTTCATGGGTTTTATCATGCCCATGTCAAATGGAAAGGCATACATCATAGTCACTATTGACTATTATACAAAATGGGTAGAATCAGTAGCCATCATCGACTGTACATTCTCTACTGTTTCTTGGTTTGTACAACAAAATGTTGTAAATAGGTATGGTGTGCCATGTGCATTAATTTCTAATAATGAAACTCATTTTATAGGCACTACTTTTTGAAAGCTCATGAAATGCTTAGGGGTTGAACATAAACTCACAACACCTTACCATTACAAAGCTAATGATTAAGCTGAGGTTACCAATAGGGAAATCACAAGGATACTAACAAGAACTATTTGCAAGTATAGGAAGACTGGAGCACAACATTGAATGATCCCCTTTGGGCCTACCGCTCAACTTCGAAACTTCCTATAGGCTACTTTCCCTATGAGATTTTGTATAGCAAACTACCAACACTTCGTATTCAATCTAAACTTCGTACACTTTCAATAGCTTGTGACCTTGACCTTGACTTGTGTCTAGCCCAAAAGGAATGACTAATGAATCTCAACCTGCTAGATGAAAATCAATTAGTGGCCCTATCATCTAATGAGTTTCATGAGGCCTATAACAAAAAACATCATGAGTTAAAAATCAGAAAATTCAAATTTCAATCAGGAGACAAGGTTCTTTATTAGAATCCCACACACATACCTCAACGAACTAAGTTTCAAACACTATCAGGAGGATCTTACATTATTTGTGAGACTTTTTTCTCTAGGACCATGATGATCTATAAACCTGAGAGCCCAAACAAGAAATAGCTTATCAACATCCAAAAAAATAAACCTTTCCATGAGCATACAACAACTAACACAACAAGCACCTCATCCGATGGATAACCATGCTCCATATTTTAGATCTCCTCCTTTCAACTTAGTCATGGGAAAGATGGCCACTCATGCTAACCATACAAAGAAGCTCCTTAGTTTTTCAAATTTTTTCTTTTACACATTCTTTATTTTACATCTTTTTTTTTATGTTATTAATCATTTTTAATTTTTTTACACCATCATTATTACATTTGCTATTTTTTGAATATTTTACACTTTCTTTTATATTTTTTCTTTTATTTTTTTTTGGTGTGATTTTCTAACTTTTTTTAATAGGTTCTAGGTGCAATGGTAATGTGTTACTTGATGGTGGTATGTATTATTTTTATTTTATTGTTGATGTCTAGTTTGTAATTTTGAATGTCGTTACGGATAATTAGAACATGGTTTCTTTTGATGTAATAGGTACTGCATCCACAACATCCAACCATCCACACACTCTATGGTTTTTCTTGTTTTGGAAGTGTGCTATCCCTTTTTCATTAACAAGACTATAATAAATTGGTGACTTTGGTAGTTTTCAAAATTAGAAGGATTCAAAGTTTTTAATAGGGTGTGGCTTCAAGGGGATTTAGTATTATTTGTGCTTTTCTATTTGCCTAGGTGCATGTGTGTTTTTATGAATTTCTTACCATTATGTGTCATCCAATAAAATGAAGTTGAATAAGTCCTTACATGGTGTGGTTCTCATCAAAAAAAAATTTAAAAATGATGAGAATTCAAAGCACACCCCTTGGACAAAATAAATGCATACATCCTCATATGGTGTGGTTTTCATCAAGAAAAGATAAAAACAAAAGAAAAGATGAGGATTCAAAGTAGATCCCTTGGACAAAACAAATGCATGTGTCTTTGCATGGTGTGGTTCCCATTTCAAAAAACAACACACACACACACACACACACACACACACACAAACACACACACACACAAACAAACAATGGGAATTCAAAGCACACCCCTTAGATAAAATAAATAGGCTACAAGCACTAGTTATGAGACTAGTCTCCTCTAAATAAGGCCCTTCCTCACTTCCTACTTCTTTCCTAATTTGAAACAATGGTTGTTCTATGGAAGAACTCTATCATCTCAAGGGATGGATTAGTCTTAGAATGTTGATGCAAAGTTACTAAACATGGTTGGTTTTGATCTAGACTAAGCATGGATCTTATCAAGTCATTTAACCAAAAAGTCCATAGGGGACTTCATGTGATCATAATTCAAAAATCCATTCCACTCTCACTCTTGTCCATCTTTGCTTTCCATGCCTCACCTCATTGTTGGTTTCATGTTTTGGTTTTATGTCTTGATTTGATGTGTTGAAATTCTTAGTTAGTTTCTTTCGAGTTTTTGTACTTAACCTTCTTTAACCATTAATCATCCACAGAGCCCATGGACTCTTTGGTTTGAAGTTATGTAAGGGCATAAAAGGTCTATGCATGCTTTGGGGAGGACCCACTTGCATATCTTTTGGTTGGGTTAGTTAACTTCTTTATCCTTAAACACTCTTACAATCAAATTCTCTTTTGTTTACCCCATAAATGGCATTCAATTGTACATATCTTCATAATAGTTTTAGTGAATTATTTTTTTCATTATTGTGAATTATTATACCCTCTTCAAATATTTCCTTGTATTGAACTTTTTCAAATTTAATGGACTAATTAATTTAATTAACCTTTTCTATCAACCTTCTTGCTAACACTAATCAAGGAACCAATCAACCACACTCACAACCTAGTTGAATGTAACCACTGATGACACAAGGCATTTAGCAATTACATGTTACACATTGCATACTAACTCATGATTTTGTTCTGATTGCAGTGGGAAGCATGAACTAGAACTGGGACTATCTCTACCAAGGATGATGTAGCAGGACTACACAATGAGGACTATTTGTGATCGAAGGATCTCTTCTCTTCTCTCTCTCTCTCTCTCTCATTTTTCTACTACCAAAAGGTGTTGGATGTCAGTGTTATCTAGGGTGTTCACTTCTCTTATCTTGAACACCCCATTTTGTAAAAATTATAATTCCATACACTTAGGCACTTAGAGTTTGTCTATTCCATCTAAGTCAATTTGTCTATTAGTCAATAATCCCATACCTACCCAATATATTATGTTTTAAAGAACTTATTCCTCCTCTTTTTTACTCAAGGATGAATTTTCATTTAGTCATGGATGTATGATGAACATGCATTTTCCATTTTCTTCGATGTTAAGTATGCGACGTATGCGATGTCAAGGCCTTGGTTCAACATCACATATCCAATGTTCAGGTATATTCACCATGTTTATAAATATCGTTCTTGGGCTTCAGTTTTCAAGTAAGTTTTTGGTCTTTCTTAGTTAAGGTAGAAAAAATCTTACTGTTTCTTTTCCTCAGAGTTAGAATATTTTCTTAGTGCCTGCAAAAGGAGTCTAAATGTGTACGGTTCTTTGTTCGAGCACTGATGTACTTGAGCACAGCAGTGTGACAAGAATAAAACAAACTCTTTTGACAATCATTGTAGCACTAAGAATAGCTTAATATTTTATTTATTGCATTTTATTTTCTTGATCTTTACTTTAATGCATTTGAGTTAAGCAATTTATTTCCAGTTGTTAATGAACACAAGCCCAACCACTTCTAGCATTCATATAGTACTTGGTAACCTAACAATGCTTAACATTTGGTAAACCAACAGTGCTATATGTGCTTAGGATGTGTTTGGAAAAGTTGAATGGTTACTTGTGTTAGGATAGCTAGGTAATAGATGAATTAGATCTTCAATTACTTTACCTTTGATTCTTGTTGTAGGTGATCAAACTCATAAAATATAAAGTAAGAAAAATCATAAATCTCAATTACACTTAAACCATACCCTTGAACTTCACAGGTGTAGTTGGGAAGACAACACCCATTTCACTTCCTAGAAGAGCTAGTGTATTAGATAACTATAGGTCCGTAAAATTCAATTAGATCACGTGTAACACCTTTGTGATTCGTATGGTTGGGCATAGGGGTACCTCACTGCTCATTAGTGCCCATGGCAAAAAATGTTAGAAAAACTAATGGGAAGCATAAAACCCAAGGATAACATATAAAACATTCTCATAGTTTACATTCCAACTCATGATGATTTGTAAAATACAATAAAATGAAAAAATCATACCTAATTTTTTCTTGTGTCTTCCCCCATTAATGAGCTACAAGACACTCAACTTGAATAGCGAAAACAAGGGTTGCCGTGAAAGAATCAAGTTTGTAGTGATGAACGTAACATGATATCTAATTTTGAAGGCTATAGGAGCAATAGTGAATAGTTCTATTTTTCATAAAAAATGAAGAATAGAAAGGAAGAAACAAAAGAAAAAAGAAAATTTATTATATATATTAAAAATTAAACTAGCTAAAAAAACTAGAAAGGAAAAGTGAGTCATGTATGAGCAAGAAAGCAATCAAGAGTGAGAAGGGAAGGAAACACATTATAGATATGTGATATGTTTTTATTTATTTGTTGTTTATTGTTTAAAGATAAAAAATAAAAACTTTCGATGCTAAGTGGCACTACTACACATGTTGTGGTAGTGCACTGCTATTTATGCACTCTCACACTTACAACAATGTGCTACGTCATGTGCATGCTTTAAAAGCTAATAATAAATTTTTAATTTTTAAATTTTTAATTTAATTTTTATTATATTTATTATATTTTAAATTATTATTACTATTATTATTATTATTATTAAAATTTTAAAGAAGTTTCAAAACAGTTGATCAATGCAGAGTGCATAGATGTGAAAAAATTTGAATTTTTTTAAATCAATGGGTTGTAAAAGCTGAAAAATAGCATTACAAAAAGGTAAAAATAACATCAAAAAATATTTAAAAATTAAAAATTTAAGTAAAAATTAAAAATATCATCTTGGTCACTAAAATTCCCAAATTGATCTGCACATAGCCCATATAAAAATTTCTCAATGCATTTGATCATCATGCATTTTTGCCATCAGAGTCGAAACTTTAAAACAAAAACATGAATTTGGTTTTGCAAGTGTAAAAGATGGATAAGGAAGTAGACACTAGGGATTAACTAGGAATAAAATCATGAAATATTTCAATAAATATGCATTTAAAGAGGTAGCTAATTAAAATTCGCAAAGGATGAATTATCCTAGTTAACTACTAAGACCTATAGAGTTGTCATTGCCAAGAATGAGATCAATCAAGAGCTTTATGTTATGTAACCACTATCAACCCACAGGAATTTTTGGCATTGAGCTCACTTGTTTGCAATGCCAAGCTACCAAGAATTTGCAAGTGGGTCTTATCTATATCAAGCTCTTGCTCTTCTTGCCCTTGTGGATCATGTTGATGAGACACTCATTGATTCCCGATGACTAGTGAAACATCATCATCAAATGTGAGTCCATCCATTGAATGGCCAAATCTCATCCTCCACTTCACTGTAATCAAATTCCTACATGCACGACAATGGACAAGGGATGGACTAAAAAGAACATGATTGAAGAACTTGAATGAATTAGAGAAGAAAAAGGAAAATGCAACATCATCGGGAACCTAGCCAACAATTCAATTAGTTTTTGAAGCATGAGATCAATCACCATGCTTTATAAGGATTTGTTCACTTGTTTCCTTCATAATTGCTTACCCAACTAGTTAGGATAAACATTCAATCCTCCCTTTAGAGATGAAAGGTAGCACTACTACTTCCCATGTTATATAGTGTTGGTTATTCAATGATCTGATCATTGATGAAGATAGATTGAATGAAGTCTTGCAAAATCTTTGTTTTTTCTTTCTTTCTTACATAGATGTAGAGTAGATTCCAAAATTTGACATTATAAAAAACCTCTTTTTAGTTCCTCTAGCTATGATAAATAATCAAATGCATACATTGTACTTTGGTTGGGCAACAAACATATAAATGTCTATCATAGTTAAATAAGATTTTGGTCTAGCAACATTTAACTTTACCAAGGTTCCCTTCAAGAGTGATTTCTAAATCTTCAAAGCCACTAGAGTTGGGATAGTACAATAATTAATCATCATAAAGTTATATTTGTTTGGTATTCTAAAATAACTTGAAACACCACCAATAAAATTCATGTTGTCAATTGTGACCTTCATTTTCCAACTTAATGAAAGATGTTATTGTAAATGTAAGATTTGTAGTCCATGAGCTATAACCTTCCATCCTTTAGCTTTTTAGGGATGAAAAATACCTCAAAAGTTGTTATTACCTTACTTCCCAAGTTGAAAAAGGTACTTCATGTCTATATTTGGGCTTGGGAAGGTTGGAAATGTCTTGGGAATTGCCAAATTTAGCATTATCATGGGTTTTTGCAGGGGTGTAGCCTCAACTTTGCTAGAACCATCTACCCCTAGCATAGATGATGTTGGGTTTTCATTTTCCAACAAAAATGAGCATAGTCATCACCAAAACCTAGTGTAGATATAGCATTGGAATTTTTGGGATTTTTCATTTTTCCAATAGTGGCCAATGTAGTCACCCCAAGTCATTAGTAGTTTTAGCATGACCAGTGTAGACATCAGGATCATAAGCAATTCCAGCAATTCTAGTAGTTTCTTGCAACTTCAACATAGTCCACCAAGGTTAGCGTAGTTGGGATGGTGTTAGTGTAGTCATAAAAGGTCGTTTACTATTTATGGTATCCAGATGGGCTTTGGTGTCTATGGTCTATTCTAAACTTACTATAAATGGCCATCTACACTAAAAATTATAAGTTTTATACCTGCAATTAGACATCAATTTGTCAATAATTATGATAGTGATGCACAAACAAAAAATAAGCAATTCCATGGCCTATAAAAGCCCAATGTGAATAATTTATTGGGGTTCCAAAAATTGGGAGCAATTCCGTTCCACAATTGTAAAAGCATTTTTCACATTTTTGTAGCCAAAAGCCTTTTGCAAGCTTGAAACACCTTTGAGAGCAAGTTGGTGTCTATGTTGGCCATTAGAGACTCCCAACATGATACCACTTCTTCAAGGATGGAATATCATCCATGATCATTGTTGTAGATTCTAGTGGAAACTAGTAGGTTGTTGTTGGAAATTGGGATTAGGAAGTATCCAGATCATGGGGTTTAAGCACAGAACACAACCTACCAACTCCAACAAACTTCAAGCTCCGTCCAAGTGAACTTCTTGTGAACCTAGCACATAAATCTATACTCCTTGAATCTTGTACTTTATTTTCATTTTAGTAAAGTTACAGTTATTCATTGTGCAAATTTAAGTTTTTGTTTTAATTTTTGTGTTTGTTTTCATTTCAAATTTGTAGTTCCATTTTTGTTTCTGTTTCTATTTCCATTTCTATTTCTATTTCCATTTCCATTTCTATTTATGCTTATGTAAGTCCCTAGGTGATCAATTAGACCATCCAAGTTGCCTTGAATTCCATTTTTTGGAGACCCTAGGGATTCGAGGTTAAAATTGTTTTTAGTGCCTAGGATATTCTGGTTTCTATCCCAGCAACTGAATTTTCTAGGTTCAACAGTATTTTGATGCTAGAGCAAGGACCTCTGCCCAAATTCTTAGCCAAAAACACTTTTTCAATCTTTGCTAAATACCATGTCTTTTAAATTTTCACATATCAGAACTACAGACATATTTTGTAAAGGCCAATGTTGCTGCCCAAATTCCTTTCCAAATACCCAACATAGTTGTGGTATGTGAGTTGGGTGTTTCCACTATATTTTCACAGTAGTCTCTAGATTCCTTAAAACCAATGTAGCCTACTTTTAAAACCCATTTCCATTCTAGAAATCCAAATCCATTTGAATACCCAAATTCACTTGCTATGAAATTTGGTGAAACACCTAGCATGGAAATTGCTAGGATTTTAGTGTAGTCCTCGGAGGAGACCAAAAATTTCACAATTAATTTCTCAAACCAACATAGATAACCTTTTGAGAAAAAATTTTCCAGTTGGATTTTGCCAAGTAAAAATCCATTTTTTACAACCTACACTAGTGTAGTTGGCTAGAAAATATAGCTATCTACTACACATCTTCTAGCATAGACACTGCTACTAGAAACAATAGTGTAGTTGGTATCACCAACTTTGGAATCACAACATCCATTTTCCCAAGAGTGGCATACACCACTTACACTATAGTAGTAGTGTCAATAGTTGTTTTTATTTATAGCAAACTGCACCGTTGGGAAACCTAACTTGCTGAAAGTTTTACTAAAAATAGTAAAAAGTCAAAACAACATCTTTTGACAATGTCTTTTAGTTGATCAACCATCTTTTCTCTTAACTTGATAAATATGGCATCCAACCAAGATGTAGTTCGTGTTTATGACCTAAAAGACCTTGTGTTCATAGAATGAAGACAATCACTTAGGCAAAGATGCAATACCTTGGATTTTGTGATCATTAATAAGGAGTTCTATAACTTCCTCTATGCTAAGATACAAGCCAGTCTCTTGATACCAGGCTCCAAATCTGACTCTAAGTTCCAATTCAAAATCATACACTAGGATGGGAAAGAATACATCCCATCCCCTTATGACCAAATCTTCTTCACTAACTTTTATGCACAAATACTCATACAACTCATAGAGGTTGATGAGTTTAGTAAGGGAATTAGCTCAAAGGATTGTTAAGAAGAGAAAAATGAGTTTGAGGCCAAACAAGAGCTAAACACCTTCATTGGAAGTCTTTTCCAATCTTTGGCTCCCCAAACCATTAAACCCAACTCAATGTCTCTTACCTCATCAATGGAACAAGCCCCTCAGTCAAACTCTTCTCCTATCCATCCTACCATGTTTGGATTCACACCCATCATCTTCACACACAAGATAGAACCCATGTCTTAGTCCACCTCCTTATTCTCATCAATGCCCTTTTTCACACAACCTCACTAAGTTCACCTAGCCTTAGTGATGTCTACCTCACCATCTTCCTTTGTCATACTAGTGGGACCCTCATTGAGGCCCAAAGGAACACAAGCCTCTCATAATCCTTGCATCCCCTTCATACCACAAGTTCCAACTCAAACTTCTATCTCCTTGTTAAACCCACTTGTGACGGTGGCCACATGACCTCTTCCCTTTATGCCAACATCAATCGTACAACCTCAAGCCTTATAACTTCATTCTCAACTATCAACACAAGCACCATGGCCCATGAGGATGCCCAAGGCTTGGATAAAGCCTTCTAAATGATCCAAGATCTTAATGAAGAGCTATGAAAACTCAAGGCTAATATAACTCAAATGGTTAAGGTTCTAGAGTTATACCAAGATGATCCTATAAGCTCTACCATGCCTCAAGTAACCTTATCCATGGACTTCCCTATTTCAAACTTTACAAATACAATGGTGAAGGGTATTCCAACACACATCTAGTCATCTTTTAGTCTAAGTGCCTCATTTTACAAGCTTGGCCTTATACGATACTATGGATTTTCCCCATGTCCCTCAAGGGAAATGCTCTAGATTGGTACTGAACCTTGCCTAGAGGTTCCATATCTTCCCTTGAAGACCTGATAGACCAATTTGTCAACTACTTCAAATACAACTTGAAGGTGGGTGTCACATTAGATCAATTGACGAAGGTGAATTAAGGGCTAGTTGAACTAGTCAAAAGGTTCATTCAAAGGTGGAACTCAACACTTAACAACTTGCTAGAGCCTATTATTGAAACTCATCTCTTGGCCATCCTACAAGAGATCTGTAAATGACTTTATCAAATTAAAGCTTTACTACCTAGATCCTTGGTTACTAAACCAAGCCTTCTCACAAATAAGGAACATTGAGGAGGTAGCTAAGGCAAGCAATGACTCAACCTACGTGGCCTATAAAAATTAACATGCAAGGAGGGATAGGGATAAAACCATAAAACAATATACAACTATAGATACAATAAAAAAGAGTCCAAATAAGGAAAAGGTGGGGATCACCACCATGTAGCACATCCCAAGACTTCTCTCAACCATCCACTTCCTACATCCCAAATCAACCAAGACCAAACTTTGGGCTGATGGATAGATCTAAGTACACCAAGTTTCCTATGAAGCCCTCTTAGCTTCTAGAACAGTTGCTTAGATATGACCATATACAACATAAGCAACTATCTTAAGAGGCTCGTAAGAGGCATGAGTTTCCTTGTGACATAGCTAGAGATCTAATTATAGCTACCAAAGATGATCCCAAGCTACCAAAGTACTTTAGATTGGATAGGTATTATCATTATCATCAAATGGCTAGTAATGACACTAATTTTGGCCTAGTATTAAAGGTTGACCTCCAGAAGATGATAGACCATGGAAATTTGCCTCTAATTTATAGACTTGGTGGTGCACCACGATATCGCGTATGCGATATCGCAGGGGAAGACACAATATCATGTACGCAATATTGTGGGGGATGCGATATCATAGTAGACGCAATATCATGTAAGCGATATCTCAGCCCGTGCGATATTGTATCCCATCATACCCCCATGACTGAATGAAAACTATTCCTCAAGTTTCTTACAAAATATTGGGAAGGTATGGGATTATTGACTTGAATGGAACTAATGGTGAATGGGATGACATGTGAATGGATCATCATTACAGAACAAAAGAAAACTGGTGTTCACGACAATAAGAGTGAACACCTTATACCTTTGACATCAGACCTTATTTGGTAGCTAAGAGAGAAGAGAGAAGAGAGAAGAAGTTTGCTGCTGCCAACGCCAAGATTGTGCCTTTTGTTGTCTATCTGTAAGCACGACATTGATCTTGCTCCTTGCATAGCTACTTTAACATTGATCCATTCCAAGTGTTCCCTCTAGATCTAATTCATTGTTGCATGATTGTCATCTACACACATAACACTGTCTTTATATTAGCAAGGGTAAATGAATCACAATGCAGTTGGTACCTTACTTTGGTGAAAAGGTCCATTTGCTGAGTTGTGGTATGGCTGATGTGGATCTGGAGATATACTAGTGATGACTATTGAAAGTGTAGGGGTTAGGAAAAAATCAAAAAAATTGGGTCAGGACCCCCATGACTAAGAGTGAACCTCTGGTAGTGATAGAATGGAGAAAGGATAAGGAACAAGAAAGATGGAGAAAAAGAGACAACTATAATGTCGATGAAATGGAGGTCAAGATGGAAATGAAGAAAATAAGGTTGACTACAAAAATGTTAAAGGAAATAATTTAAATAGTGCACCAAATAGGAATGCTAGTGGGTCCTCCCCAAAGTAGGCTCATGTCATTAATGCCATGACAAACCCACATTCAAAGAATCTGTAGGCTCTGGGAATGTCATTTGGAATAAGAGTTAAAGTATTAACCACAAGAATTTACCAAAAAGAAAACAATGCATCCACCAAGATATACATTAATGATACAATCGGAAATGAGGTGAACAATGGAGGAAGGATGATGGAAAGAAGATAATGGAATGGAATCTCAAGAACAAGGTGGTGTACATACCCTTGTGTATTTAATGATTAATGTGACTTAGTAGATCCCATTCCAAGTCTGGCCTCAACAAACCACATCGAGTGACTTTGCATTAATGCATTTGGCCAATCCATCCACTTGAATAACAAGAATGCCTTCACCCAAGATCCACCACCATTCTGACGAAATGAAGGAGGAGAGAATGGGAAGTGAGAAGGGCCTTAGTTAGAGGAAACATGTTTATTTTAGTTCCATAACTAGTGCTTGTAGCCCAAATGATTATTTTGTCTAAGGGATGTGCTTTGAATTCTCATTGTTGTGTGTGTTTTTTTTTTCTTTTTATGTTTATGCATGAGAACCACACCATGCAAAGACTTTGTTATTTTTATTTACTTGGCTTCCTGATAAGTGGGTAACATCAAAATGGTAAGAAAACTCAAGAAGAAAAACATCCAAACACCCAAGAGAATGGCCAAAACAAATGCATCAAGTTCCCTTGAAGCCACACCCTTTTCAATCTCTGAGTCCTTCCTTAGTTTGAGAAATGCCCAGTCATCGATTCATTATAGTTCTTATTGTTTTGGAGAAAGGGACTGTACAGTTCCAAGCCAAGAGAGACCATAGAATTTTTTGGATGAATGGATGAAGTGGACTCATTGCCTGTCATATCAAAAGAAACATACCTTAGTATCAACATCGTAACTTAAAGGTAAAAACCAAACATTAGTAATTAATAGGAAAATAGTTCATACCATCATGAAGAACACTTATTAAATGACAAACTTGACAAGATGGATAACACACACACACACTCACACAAAGAAATAAAAAAGAATAAATGATGTTGTAAAAAAAAACAAGAAAAGTTAAAGAAATTTGTAAGACAAAAATGTGTAAAACAAAAACTTAAAAGAACTGAGGGCCTCGAAAGATTAGCATAGGTGGCCATCTCCCCCGTGACTAAATTGAAAGGAAGAGATCCAAATAATGAGCATTTTTTTGAATTTCTTAGAAGTGTCCAACTTCTTCCAATTGATGTTCTTAGATTGAGGGGTGGAAGTCAACGACGCTCATATTCCAATGTATCTATTCCTTCATTGTGGGCATGAGTTGTTCCCCCATTTTGTTTCATGCATGTTGGTGGGCTACTTTCGTGATCAGCTATGAACCACTGGGTGTTCTCTTGTTATGTGGTTACTACATACACGCACCATTGTATTTATGTTTCTTAGGCACACCAGTTTCATGGAAGAGATGCTAAACATTCCTCCATATCATCGCCCTCTAAGTCATTGTATGTGGTGCATGGAACCTTCTTCTTCTCGATCTTTCCAAAAATGTTTTCCCTAGATATTTCCAAGGAAAGATCACAGATACCTAAGTACACATTGATGGTGCTGAGCCATGCCCTTCCCATTATAATTGGGAAGTCCCCTTTGTTACTGTTGACTTCTATCACCAGGAAATCAGCTGGGTATGACCAACCACACACAGTGGTAACGATGCCCTCCACCAATCCCAAGGGAATGGTGATGGAGTAGTCAACTAGCTCTAGTTAAATATTTCTCTTCTTGAGTGGAGGCAGGTTCTAGGCTTGATACATTTCTTGTAAGATTAAGTTGACTCTAGAACCTAAGTCAAGAAGAGCCTTACGTGGTTCATTCCCAATGACTTGGAGGTAGATTAAGGGACTTCTAGGGTTAAAGAGTTTCCTAGGAAGGTGGCCCATCTTGATCCATTTGGTAATGGTATGTGTTAACATAACCGTACACGTGAAGCTCTGTTGTTGGTTTGAAGGGAGCCCTGAAGCCTTATTTTTTGGAGGAGCATGTAGAGACTCAACTATTTGTGGTTGTGAGAGCTTGTTTTGGCTTTTGGTTCTAAATAAAGATCTTCTATTTGTGCGGTTGTTAGAACCAGCAGTAGGTTGAAGGTTTACAACTCTCATAGCATTATGTTGCTATGGTTTAGTGGGGAGTTCCCCTTGCATTGTTGGAGTGGGTGGTAGTGGAACTATCGATGGAAGAGTGGCAAATGGATTCAGAGGATGGTATGTATATGGTGCATCTCCTGGAGGAGAAAGAGTCTTACAATACTCTAGAACTTGGTAGTGCCATTGTGGGGTTATGTGACCCATAGAGTCACTTGGAGAAACCAGCTGCTGCACGTAATAGCCATAAGGATCGGGTTGCCGATAAGGGTATTTTTGCCTAGGCAGTGGCATCCCCCATGACTGTGGATGTTTCCACTGCTAGTGTTGCTCGATAGGTTGTGGTGAAGTTCCACTTGGATAATATGTTAACGGTTGGTGGAACTACTTTGGGTTACCTTGGGGATAAGGTAACCTTCGGGGTGCCTACTGGTTGTTAAGTCTTGGGTTGAGTGCATACACCCCAGACTCTTGCAGATGTGAGATTATTGGACAACATCCTTTAGGATGGTCATATTGGAAAATCTCACATCCACCATCATTTTCTATGTCAGAATCCACAACCTCATCAGAGATAGTCATTTTTCCCTTACCCTTGTCACGTGCATGGCCTAAATCTCTCCACTTTTTCTTGTCATGGTCACTACTTTATTCCTCCTTATACTCCTCTACGATTTTCAGGATATTTTCAATTTTACTATCTAAGGAGCTCCATATTTCATCTACCTTAGCTAAAACTTCTGTTGTTAGCCTTTGAAGTAGCAAGGTTTTTCTATTCACCAACTCTTCGAGTGATGACTCATCCTCCTCATCGCAAAATCTCACTCCCTTTTTTCGGAGGGAAGGATCATGGTTGTACTCTTTTGTGCTTTCTCTTTTCCATAGCTTCCATTCTTCTTTGGCTACTTGCTCCAACAATCAATGAATTTCATGGGATCTAAGCTTAGATAATCTCCCTTGGGCATAAGTCCCAAGGGTTTTCCTAGTCTCATGTCTTAGCCCATCTACGAGGTGGCGTAGTTGATCCCGTTGTGTGTAATCATGGCCCAAGCAACAATGTAGCAATTCATAGTATCAGCCCATGGTAGCATCCAAGGGTTCATGAGTACCCTACTTCCATCCTTGGATCTTCTTACGCAAGTTAGACACTCTAGAGTATGTTTGGTATTTACAATTGAAAAACTCTAACATTGTACTCCATCTCCTAATGGTTTCCAGTTCTAAGGACTAGTACCAACTCTCTGCTTCCTTTATGAGTGTCCTAGGAAACAAATTTAATTTCTACCTCTCGTTCTCAATATTTTTTAAGGAACAAGCATCATGGAATTCCTGTAAATGATTTTTCGGATCAACATTGTATCCCCCTTTGAAGCATGGGATATTATTCATATCTAATCTTTTGAGCCAACTATCTTTCTGGTCCCTTGTAGGTATTCTAATTGCCTTCGTAATATCTAACATACTTCGGGTGGCAAGTAGGGGTTCATCATGATCATCTCTCTCATGATATCTATGATGCCTACGTTGTTCCCTACTTTCCCTCCTTTCATGCCTTGATTCCCTAGAATGTCCTTGTCCTTGCTCTCGACTCTCTCATCGAGGTCTCTCATTTCACTTACCCTTATCCTCACCATTGTGTTCTCTATGACTACATCTTGATGTCAAAGGAGAGGGTGAATGGTGTGATGAAGAAGAAGAAGAAGGGGAACCATCTCCATGATGATGTTTCTCACCTTCTCTTCGGTGTTCCCCATCCCGATCATGATGACGAACAGAATGCTCACCCTTATCTTATGCTTGTGTTCCCTCAGTGAACAACTGATGTTCGTGGGAATTAGAACCATGGTTGTGTATCATAGAGCATAGGTTCTGATACCCCACCTCCTCACTATTGTTAGGAGGGAAAACATTATCTTGTTGAGAACCTATTGAGATAGGTTCACCACCCCTAATTTCTCTTATGATGGGTGAAGCATTACGGGGGCCTTTGCCCTTCAACAATGTGTGGTGACTATCCTGCCACAAGTCCTGTTGATGTTGTGCTTCTGTGGGATGGTAGTCCCTTGTGTCATAATCTTCTACAATGTATTCAACATATAGCTGCGTCATGTCAATCTGTGTAAGAGCACAGAGGAGCATGTTGGGGACTGCACAATCTGGTGGTAACACTATGTTACCTTGCAAATCACGCTAACACAATTATTCATCTTGATGGAGGATAAAAGTAAAATTGGATATATACTCATCAAGATGAGTATATACCACCTAGTATTATTGAGGAACTAGCGGATTTTGGTTATGCATGTTAGGCTACCGAAAGTCTCTTGTATGATCCCTAGGTGGTGAAGTGCTCTTATGAGAAGAGGACATCTTAGTTTATCTTGGTGTGTTGTTTTTTGTTATTTTTCGTATGATTAACCTTAAGGTTTTGTTTAAGCTTCCAAAAGATGTGGATGATTTCCTATGTTCTACTTAGCACACAAACACTTCATCCTTGGCAACAGTGCCAATGATGAGTGGCGAGGTACCCCTACACTCAACCATACGAATACGAGCATTACACACACGATCCGGTCGAACTCCATAGACTAAGTGCCTACACGCCTTATGGAACACTTTTGGTTAATCATTCGTTGTCTTTCCAGACTTGTATTTGTCACGGTTGTATAGTTAAGTAAGTCTGAGGTGTGTGATTTTTATGTCTTTTATGTTTTATCTCCTATGCTAACGAGGTAAAGTGTGAAGAGACTAATTAACTAAGTTTAAGTAACTAACTAAGCCTTAATTAACCTAGCATCAACATCCATTCCCACTTACTATTCACACCCTGAACTAATGCATCTTTGATTACCAAACACTATTCATTACTGGGATTACCAAGCGTAACACACGTGCTTGAAGTGGTCATACTGAATGCACTTAACTATGGGAGAAGGGTTGAGATAGATTTAATTAACTAATAAATCATTTAAATGATAAATAATAAATAATAGTAAGTAAAGTCCTATTTAGCCTATTCCATGCACTGAAAGGTTTATCCAATAGTTCTTCTTTATTTTTGTAGACAAACTTGTGTTCAAGTACAATATTTGCTCGAATAAAGATCCATTCACTTTGGAGCTCCTACTACGGGCACATGGAAATTATTCTATCCCTGGAGAGGTAAAACTACCAGAGTTTTGCTAAGGGTCTAGATCTAGAGTGAGAAACAAGGGAGAGTTGCCTCTTATTTATAGACTTGGCGATGCACCGCGATATCGCGTATGCAATATCGCAGGGGATGCGATATCATGGCCCATGCAATATTGCATCCCATCAAAAACAAAATGATCTAATCCTCCTAGGGAAGTGTTTTTCATCAAATTACCATCATAAGCCCAAAACACAAAGCCTAGAGAGCCATTCATCATATAGGTACCACCCCCTCCAACCCCTAGAAATCCCTTCATTATACATTTTCCACCTTTAGTGGCATCAATGTCACAACCAAGACCATGAGTTGTTAATCCTCCAAATCCTAGGGAACCATTTGTTATTTGGGTCCCTTCTCTTTCAACAATTAAGCCTATAATAACCTATTACCAAAGCCCACCTATAGTGGCTCACAACTCAGAGGTTAGTAAGAAACCATCATCACAACAGTGATGAAATCAACCTATCACCAAACCAATAACAAATCCCATTGAAAATAACCAATTAAAAAAGGGTTTAAATAAATTTAACCAACTAAGACCTACACCAAGACCAACTACACTAATGAAAATTGAGTCTAAGACACATGCACCAAAATCTAAGCCACAAACTCTAGGAAGGATGGAGGAGGTTAGAACCACTAATGTCAAAACAATACATGCCAAGGGAAAGAGTTTCCTCACAATAATGGAGTAAGCCAAATGATCATTGAAACAAAAGAACATGTCACCAAACTCGTATGACCTAGTCATAAATTCTCCCATCCATTAAGATGCACTAGCTCAAGTGTTAACATCTATCCTTATGAGCAAAGACATGATCACTAACAAAGAGTCAATCCACTCTATCATTGAGCAATCTTTACTTCCATGCTCAACTTTCATGACAATGAGGTGAACATTGACTCTAGAAACATAGAAGTACTATCCATCCCTCTCCTCATCACTATACATGTTGGTAGATACAAGGTTCACTATGTTGATGTAGATTATGGAGCATCAACTAACATGGTACCATAGTCCATTATTGACATGCTAGGCCTACCAAAGAACATCCAAGAAACCATTACTTTAGCACTTAAGTCATTTAATGAATCACAATTACCTATGTGAGGTGTCATCTCCTTGGATTTTGTAGCTGGCGAGCAATTCCCTACATTAGCTAACTTCCTAGTGGTTGAAGAGACATTTGGCTTCAACTTGATCTTAGGAAGGTCATGGTTAGCAAAGCTTTGTATAGTCTCATGTCCTATACATCAAGAGATTCACTTTCCCTACGAGGGATGAAAAATTTTCATTCATGGAGAAAATGCATCGCTACCTTTGGTTAACTATGTTAACATTGATTGAGGTTTAGAGGTGGAGTTCTAAGAGGAAACTCTTGATACTCAAATCGGGGTCACCAAAAACAAAGAAAATAATGATGCTAGCAACATCATCTCTACGATAAAAAGTGACCAATGAAAATGCATAGAACTCACCATGATTAAAAAGAAATATGGTGAGATAAAGTTGTGTCAAAAGGATTCCTTGTGCTCTTAAAATTCAAAAAATGAGTTCATAGTAAACACCTTCTCACTTCTTTTGTTAACAATCATTTGTTTACTTTCTGACATTGAATCATGCTTCATGGTTGGTTTTAGCGTTATATGCTCTTTCAAGGGAATCCCATACTTACAAGGCAAGTATGGATCATAACCCGCTAAGGCTTAAAATTGGCAAACTAAAGTCCACCATGGCCTTAAAATAGAAAATTGTATGGTCCTCCATGGCTTTAAACTAGCAAATTTCATATGGCCCACCATGGCCTTAAACTCACAAACATCTATAGCTTGCTTATAACTTAGTTTACATCCTTACAACCTACCCATTTTTACTATTTTTAATGTTTGATTACACTATAAGATAGCCAACATAGCCCTATAGTCTAATTGAAAATGTACAATGCATGATGTATTTAAAACATTAAATATTATGAAACCATAAACAAAGTTAAAGAGGTTTAAAGGCAATAATCGAAATGGCATAACACATAACCATAACTGTAAGAGTTTAAAAAGTGTCTAAAATAATAAACCATCAATAACCAAAAGGCTAACACTAGCCTTAACATCATAATTTCAACATCACAACATTAATTACGACAATCATAACCAAGAGCATGATCAAAACAGATGTATCTAAGGTGCAACTAGAGGAGGATGAGGAGCATCTCCAACTTGATTATCATGGGGACCACTAGCATCATCTATGGCCTACAATAATAAATATGAAACATAAATATGTAACAAAAAAATTCAACAAAGTTGCACAACACCAAAATTTTAGAAAATGACTATAGTAGAATTAAGATACCTAGCCTTTTCCTTACAAAAAATTTCAATAGTAACATTGATTTTTGGGTGGAAAAAAGTAGAAACCCTATGGAATTCATGGAAAATAGCATTTATTCCATAATGTAAATAAAACCAAAAATCCAAGTAATGCCAAAAATGAGTAAACATGGCCTAAATATACTATGACATTTTTACTAAATTCCAATTCAAACAACACACAAGCCTAGATCTTGGGTATTTCACTAGGCTTCCAAGAAATAAGCAAAGAAAACCATGACTACGCTATGGATTTTTCCTTCCAAGCTTAACTACATCGGGAGTATAATTCCTTGGAAGCCTTAGGATAGATGCCAATTCCTTTTATCTCCAAACCCCAATCCCTAGTCCTACATCCATTCTAAAAACCCTCATGCTTAATGTTGCAATTGGAAAATTCGATTGTTGGAAAATCAATAGTCCTAGTGCAGCAGCCATAACCTCGAATGTATAGGGCTCCAAAAAATGGAATTTAAGGTGCCCTAGATAGTCTAGAAAATCACTTAGGCACTTAGAGAATGCAAAATGAATAATGCAAAAAAGAAGAATGTAGATCTAAAAACCAAAAGCAAATACAAATTGCACACAAAGCTAACTTTGAACTTTATTAAAAAAATAAAGAATGATTTTGAGGGATGTGTACAATATGTGCTTGTGGGAGAGCAAAATGGGGATTCACTTGGATGGGGGTTTAGAGTCCATTGAAGCTGATTAAATCAACTCCATAATCTAGATGTTCTACCACTCTCAATGTTATCGAACCTCCTCTGCTACTGCTCTAGATGTGTAGTGTTGCAATATAAAATGGTCACTAGAAGAAAACCAAGGATTCTCCATTATAGGTAGCCTCAACCAAAAATACCCTAGAGCCTCCACAAGAAGAATGGGATTTAGGGTGCCTTAAATGGTCTAGTAGATCACCCAGGGACTTAAGGGGTGTAAAATGGGGGTGTAAGAAAAGTATAGAAATATGCAAATCTATGAAACAATGCACTGAAATATAATGATTATATATGAAATTATACATAATCTAGAGTCATAAAATTTATTAAATAAAGAAATAATGAGTTCAAAGATGTGTAAAAAATTGGTGCCTAAGAGAGGGGCAAAAGGAGGTTCACTTGGGCAAGGGTTCAAAGTCCATTGAAGTCACAATCAACTCCACTATCCGATATCTCTACCACTCTTGATGCTATTAGACCTCCTTTGTCTTCTCCTTAGATCTATAACATTGTTTGATGTTAGGGGTTATGAAAATGTGAAGGATTGGGATGGCCAAAGTGCACCACATTGGGATTTAGTGATCCCAAGGGGGCTGATGTTGACACCCAAAGCTCATAGATCCAAAGGGGGGAGTAATAGGGGGTAACAAGTTGCAAGGGATCCATGTTGCTAGGCACCAAGGAGCTACATTTTTTCCAAAGAATCAAGAGCTCTTAGATGTCAAAATGCCAAGGATGCTAAATTGCAAAAGTGTGGAACATTGTCATGATGCCAAGGTATGGGTTACATCCATGATTTATGTTGCAAATTAGCTGAAAATGGTTGATTTCTTGGCTGCAAATTGGTTGCTAAATTATTGATTGATTGGCTAAAAATTCATTAACATGATTGCTTGAAATTAGCTACCATGTTCAAGGGGGAAGGTAGGGTTTAGCCCCCATGCATCCATGCTATCTGCCCCCTCCATGCTATCTAGCCCCCTCCCACTAGGGGTGAAGAGTGTCAATGTTGAAGGGGGATGGATGGTCAACATTGGGGATGAGGGCTAACCCCCTTTAGGCTAGGTTACACCCCCCCCCCCCCCTCCCTCAGGCTCTTTCCATGCTAGGGGTAGGTGATTTCTACATCCCTTACACTCTTCCATGCTAGCTTTGAAGCTTCCTAGTTGACTTACCCCCTACGAGGGGTGTGTCAGCGTAGAGAAAAGTATACCCCCCATAAAACCCATCAAATTACCATTTTTGATATTCCAAAAGGCATTTTTCACTCCCCCAACCTTGAATATAGATACTAGATGAATTTTTTCACTTGGGGGATGAGGCTTTGATCACTTATGAAGTCTTTTTTAGTTCCAAAAGTATGAAGAATGTAAGATTACCCCTTTATGGGTTACAACCTTCACATTTAAAATAAAGAATTGCCTCAAGTTTCATGTGGTGGGATTATAAAGGTTTAAACATGAAAAATTGGTGGTGTTTCATTGTCCCTCTTTGTTGGTGTCTAAAGGAATAACTCAAGAGACACCAACAAAGAATAAAAAACACCACTATAGGTCCACCACTAATGTTCCCTCTCCATGCTTGATTTAGTCATGTCAAACCATGTTAAAGAGTGCTTATGATGATGGGATTGGGCTATGATGGAGGAATGATCATTGTAGTTAAGTAGATGATCATGGAGGCTAATGATGCATTCAAAATGTCGTATCCATGGTTCTAGCATGGTATTGACATATTTTAAAGTGTTGGTTGCTCAGCAAATGCATTTGAGGAACCATCCACTTCACTCTAAGATTTCCTTGGCCATTGGGCTTTGAGGCTTCTTTGACTATCTACTTCATTGGCAACTTGCTTTGCCCCCCGCCCTAACCCCTTTTTATGGAGTGAAACCTTCATTGGGTTTCATTACCAAGGCCAGTTTAACATAGCTTTCCCATCAAGTGAATTGTAGTACACTTGATGGACTTGAGAGTTATCCCATGGAATGAGATACATTACACTCAATGGACTTAATAATTTTTTCCACTGAATGAATTGTGTTACATCCAAGTGGACTTGAGGATGGGTCATGCTAAGGATATATCATATGGCTACAATGCATGAGTAACAAACATAGGTCAACATCATTTCTTATGGTAGGGAAGGTTATCATCAGGCTATACGGTTGGTCTCAAGGAGTGGTGTTAGAGGGAGAGTAATGGTACAAGTACTCTTGACATAGTAGGATAAACTTATTGAATTTTGCACATTGAGGTCACATGATGATTTGCCACTATAATGTGTTACACCTTTGCAGTGGCTTTAGGCTTCATCCTGCAAACAAAACTCCAAGAGAATAAGAAAACCAAGAAAAGAAAGCATGTTACAATGTTACAATGCATATATAGGCCACATGGAAAATAAAATGAAGCTACCTCAGTCACTAATGTTGCTAGTTTAAGGCCATGATAGGCCATGGTATTAGTTTAAGGCCTTAGCAACCCATGTTGCTAGTTTAAGTTCATAGTGGACCATGATGCCAATTTAGAGTCTTAGTAGACTATGGTGCCAATTTTAGGCCTTGGTAGGTCATGTTTTTAGTTTAAGGTCTCAACAAGACCTTGGTAGGTTGTTCTAGAGAAATCTCTTGTTGATGATCATTAGCTACATGTAATATGGCTTCAAATAGGAATGATTGATTAGATTGGCTAGCTCATTCACATCCATGTCAACTATATTGAATGCTCCATTACCATAGGCTTTGGTGACTAGGAAGGATCCTTACCAATTTGCTAAGAATTTATCCACATGCTTGCAAATAGCTTTGAGGACTAGGTCACCTTCCTTGATCTTATGCTTGATTAAGTTATGGTGGTGTTATCATTTCTACCTCTCTTGATAACATTCAATGTGAGTAAGCACTTGCATACATTGCTCATCCACTAAGTCTAGGGCCATCATCTACAACTCCTTATTCTGGTCATTGTTACTAAAGTTACTCAAGGCTACTCGAACTTATGGCACCTATAATTCAAGAGGAAAAATAGCTTCAAAATCATAAACCAAGCTATAAAGGGTTATTCTATTTACCATGTGATAAGTCATTCTATAGGCCCATAGTGCATGGACAAGCTACTCATACCATTTATGCCTACTATAATTGAGCATGTTCTTTAGAAAGTTGATAATCACCTTGTTGCTTCCTTCTACTTGTTTGTTGGCTCAAGGATAATAAGGTGATGAGAAAGAATGCTTAATGCCCAAGTTATGATAGAATTCTTTCACTTTGTAGCTACTAAATTATGGTCCATTATCTGTAACTATGGTCATGGGTATGCTAATATTGGCTACAATGTTATCTAAGATAAATTTGCAAAATTGTTTAGATATAGTTTTCCTTAAGGGAATAGCCTCAACCTACTTTGTAAAGTATTTCGTTGCAATGATGATGAAGCTATTGCTTCGATCTTCTTCATACAATGTCCTTTGGGATAGTAGTTAGGCCTTGTGAATACTCACCATGCATAAGGTAAAACTTGATATTTTCATACTTATAACAAACCACTTATCCTTGAGTTTTTGTGTTAACAATTGTAATAATATTTCTATGTTTGTGTGCATGTTTTGTTGGCAAGTTGTGTGTGTTCTTTGTTTGGACTATGGTGAAAAGGGCTAATTGAAATAGTAATAAATTTGTTAACCATATTTTTATATGTATTATGATTAAGTGTTTAAATAATTTATGCATAAGAAATATGCTTTAAAATACATGCTAGGAATGTTTTAAAATAATAATAATAATAAATATATGGGGAAAAAATATTTTCTGTTCTATTTCAATAGAGATGCTAAGAAACAAAATAAAAACAAAGGACAATACTCTAAGGTGTGTCGCAAGAGCTAAAATAGGTATGTTGAGATGTAAAAGAATGCTCATACTAAGGAACTTCACCTATGAATCAAGTTGGAGGAACTTGACACATGAATCATGGATATTGTGTGCAAATATTGTAGCTTTATATTTTATTATTTTATTTTATTTTATCTAAATGTGATGCATTGCTCTTTTTAGTTTAAAATAGTAGAGTATAAGTACCCTCTCCATGGCTATAGAAAGGTCATGTGATGACCTTTTAAGGCTCATAGGACAATGGGAAAATTCACATCATTGATGACCTAAAAAAGAAGGTGCCTTATTTGATTATGTATCTTGAAGTGCCCTTATCATGAATCTATTTTGAAAACTCTTTTCTTACATCTTATGATAATTCTAAATGATGAAGAGATAGCTATTATGCTAGAATGTTTTGTAATTATCAAGAGGAATTGAACCTAAGATCTAACAAAATCTGAATTCTAAAATATCAAAAATTGTTGATTTAGGAATTGAACCTACAACCTATGAATATACATATTTATTGATTTTTTTATAGTGATCACGAAGATAATAAAAAAAAAAGAGAAAACTTTTTTAAAAAAGAAAAGAATACAAATAATTCCTAAGAAGTCAGTTATAATAAACCATTCATTATCCCTTATTCCACCTACAAATAGGGAGAGGAGGAAAGGAAAAAAGATACAAGGCAAAATTAATTAAGTAGAACAAAAAAAAAGAATATAACAGCAGGGACTATGGTTGCGAAGCGAAAGAAGACTATGGCTGCTATAGGAGATAGCCAAGAGAAAGAAAACAAGTGCTACATGGCGATCCAATATTTTGATAATTCCTCCTAGTAAGTAAGATATCTAAGCAAGGAAGTAAAATGATCCATTTTTTATGTTTGATAATGGTCGGCAAGGGCAGATTTTCTCAAACTTCCTCTTCTTGCTTGCCTAGCCACCTTCATAATGCTTATATGAAATTATCAAGATTGTTGAAACCTTTATTGCTTTTTTTTTTTATCTCTCCACCCATCCTCTACACTCTCACACCTAAATGACTTGGATGAGAGTTTTTTCTATAATGATTTGGGGCATTTTTGACAAAAGATTGCCAACAAGGGCCAAGGATCCTTGATATGAGGATTGGTAACGCTGGCAAAAAGTGAGAGTATCCTTGCGCCCATGGATAATTGTGAATGTTTTAAACTTCTTGAATTCTTGGGTTTTGGCTAGAATTTGGTTGATCAACCCTCCCCCTTTGAATGCATAAATCTTGGATCTAAATCTTGAATTATACATTTCCTTCCTATACCTTATCAATTTTGATTTTAATATCTTTTTATAAGTTGATGGAGTGGGGAAAGCATAGGATGTTGACTTATGATTATGATCTATTTATTCTCTACTATTGAACACATGAATTTCCTGATTAAATGATTATTGGTAAAATGGTTACAAGAGATAAATTCAGATCTTATTTTTTGTGTTGCTAGAAATTATAAAATATTATTATGTGATTGAACAAATATGAGATTATTAATTTATTTAATTTTGTGGTTATTTATTTGGTTTATAAATGTGTAAATGATCTTGATTAGATATTTCTTTTTAGGTTAAATTAAAAAAAAGTTTGATTTTTATTAATCCGATGAATCTTGCATAGATATTCTACTATGGCTATCACTTTTAAAATTATATCTTAATTATTAAAATTAATATTGATTAACCTATTTTAGAGCTAGATCTAGGAATTGTTGATTTTGTTTTAATTTTATATATTAATGTCATTTTGATTGTTGTAGAAAGAAAGTCATCTGTACATTTTCTTCTTTCAACTAGCTCTCTTTTGGTGGTGGGGGGTTTGGCGCTTCGAGTGTTAGCTCTTGCTTCCTATGAATGGGTATTACAATACCACTCCCTAGCAAGAGCAATATGGACGATGACTATAAAGGTATTTTTAGTGTTTTGTGTGATGAGAATAGCATAGTCCATGGTTAAGATGGGGAGCTTATTGAACACACCTAGAGTCACACTGAGAGCTAATGTTGCAGTTGCATCTCATTCTAGGGTACGTGCTAGATATCAACATCTGCAAACTATTGTAACAATTTTTTCCCTAGGTCATAGTATGGTTTTAACTATTTGGTTTACATGCATAGACTTCCATTACTTGATTAACCATAGTTTAGGAATCACCTTTAATCATTAAGCACAATTCCTAGGTCATAAGCTACCATCATTTCCCTAATCAAACCTTCATACTCTACTATGTTATTGGTATACAAGAACTCAAAAAGTAGGTGAAAGGCTGGATTTGACTAGATGGAAATGTTATGATGGTAGAAGCACTTGCCCCATGGGTAGTTGAAGCTTTTTCAAAGTGCATGACCACCTCATAACCCTCGGGCACCTGGCTAATAATACTAATATGCTCATCGGGGAACTCAAGATCTATGGTTGCTATGTCATCAATAGGTGAAGTTATGAGTTGTACAGCTAGAGCTTGACCTTTTATTGAAGATTGAGAGATGTAATGAAGGTCAAACTCTATAGTTATGGCTTTCCATCAAGCTATGAGCTAGTATCATAGATATTGGTCATTATGACTTTGAGCACATTATCCTTGCAAATGACATTGACTTAACTTCTGAAGAAGTAGTGTCTCCACTTCTTCAATGAGAAGACTAGTGCCAAAAAATACTTTTCCACTTTGGCATATTGGGTTTCATGGGAGACTAATGCATGGCTAAGATAGTATATTAGCAATTTTTCCCCATCATCTTGTTTCTAAAAAAGTAAAGAGGTGAAGGATGTGTTAGAGATGGTTAAGAAAATTTAAAATGTTTTACGTTGTTGCAAAGGATAGATTGTTGGTAGTTGTGTCAACTCTTGCTTAAGGTTGTAAAAGGCTTATTGGCATTGAGTCATCCACTCATAGTGAACCCCTTTCTTAATTGTTGCATGGGCTATAAGTTATCCATAAGCTGAGCGATAAACCTATGAATAAATTGTAATCTTCCTTGTAATCCCCAAAGCTCCCTAAGGTTGGCAAGCACTGCTAATTTGGATATGGCCTTAACCTTATTAGGATAAACATGTATCCCTACTTTTGAACATTGAATCTTGTTGATTTTGAACATTGAAGACACACTTATTAGGATTAAGCCTAAGTTCATATTTGAGACATTGTTTAAGCACAAGATCTAAGCCACTAGAATGATCATTAGCCTCTTTGCACTTAATGGCTATGTCATCTATGTAATCATAAAGCAAACCTAGCATGTAATTGCTAAAGATATAGGTCATGGCTCATTGATAAGTTGCTCCTACATTCTTAAGAACAAAGGGCATCATTGTATAGCAAAAAGTCCCCCAAGGATTCATAAAGGTCATGCTAAGTTGGTGCTCTACATTAATCCTAATTTGGTTGTATCATAAGAACCCATCCATAAAGGATAATAAGATATGCCCAACTATGGTATCGATGAGCTGATCAATAATAGGAAATGAGAAGTGCCCAACTATGCACCACCAGGCCTCTACAATTTACGCAACATCACAGCAGTTCTTTAGAAGATGGATGGTTTGATTTTCAGACTGTCCAATTCGACAAGTTTTCTAAGTCACAAAGTTTGCTACACTACGCTATGCCTCACTATGTAGCGTACCAAGCTTTAGAAAATGTTTGCAGAAGCAAAGCGCTATGCTATGCTACACAGCGTAGCATAGTGTAGCAAACACCAAATAACCAATTCCCTTTGCCGAACTTCAAGTCCTTTAGCAATGTCCCTTTCCATCAAAAAGTGGTGGACCATGTCTACTTCTATGCTACGCTGAGCTACATGGCACAATGAGGCATAACAATTCTATGGAAGTGATAGAAGGAAACTCAAAGGGCAGGATCAACAAGTTCACAAGTTTCCTAGTGCAAAAGGCAAAGTTTGTAGATTGGCAAAGTTTTTGCAACTAAGGCTAGCTACTATGCTACATAGCGTAGCATAGCATAGCAACTATGCAACACACATGTAGCAAAACATGCAACAAGATGCTATGCTATGCTGAACATGCTATGCTATAAAGCATAGCAAAGCATGATGGGTGGTTGTGCGACATCAATGCACTTCATCTAATTGAACCATTGGCACACATCCCCAGATGTTGACGGTGCAATTACAATGTGACAGGCTCATAACTACAGCATGACAAGCTCGTAACGAAAATGGTCATGCATGTCCAATGGTCATGCAAGCATGTGTAGCATAGACAAGTCAACGTGGGCCCAAGGCATGTGGCATCCAAACTACCTCTTTCGTGTGCCCTTGGTCCTATAAATACCCTAGCAAGCAACGTTCAAAGGACTTTTACTTTTTTTCACACTTCTCGACTTTCGGACTTCTGGCAAACAAAAAGACTTTTTGGCTTTTTCTCTTTCTGGCATTTGTTGGCATTGTAAGCTTTCTTTTTGACACTGTAAATAGTTAACATTCTTAATTAGCATTTCATTCCATTCTCTTCTACCACCTTGGTAGAATTTTTGCATTGTAAGCACCTGACTCCGTGCCCAAGCATATAGCCTTTCTACTCTACACATCTTGGTTACCCTCAGAATTTCTGCACTTCTTAGCACCATGCAACCGACTGTATCCATCTTGATAGAGCAAAGTTGTAGCTTTGAGGTAGTGCATTTTTCTAAATTTATATCACTTGGATTTCTACTTTGATTTCTTATTCATCATCACATTTTACATAGCATTTTTACATTGTTGCTTGCATCGTTTATGTTTAAAATATCGTTTTTAGGCCATAAACTTTGCTTTCAAACCACACATTGCAAAAGGTTATATAGACATCGACTAAGTCCATGTCTGATCGACCAGACCATTCAAGGCAACCTATATCCATTTCATCTAGCACCACCCTCCTGCAGATATGGGGTTAAGAATGTCCACGACCGTCGACCCCTCGATGTTTTCCAGCCATCAACATTTTCGATTACAACAATCCTTAATAGTTGCTTAATTTAGGTCTCAAAGATCGATGCAAATATAGATACTCCCATTTTTCTTAGGGACTACCACTATGTTGGAAACTCATTCTGTGTAGTTGACAACCCTAATGAACCCAACTCAATAGAGCTTTAAGATCTCATAACAAACTACCAAGGCCAAATCAAGTCTTATCTTATGTATCTTTTTCTTAATTGGTCTAATGCTAGGATCTAGTATGATGTTATGTTGTACTAAGTGTGGGTCTAGGCATAGAATATCTTCATATGACTAGGAAAAGGCCTTAATGTTGCCTTGTAGAACTTTGGTGATGTCTTGAGCCTATTGAGGTTCTAGTGAGGAACTTAGTTTAAGGGTTTTCTCCTCACCACTATGTGTCGTGATAAGAACCTCAGCTAGAGAGTCTTTAGGTATGTCACCCACCTCTAAGTTAAGGGTTTTGAATAGGTTTTCAAGCCATTTTATAGGTTTCTCTATTGAGGCTATGTAGTCGACAAGATTCTCAGGCTCAAGATCTAGGTAATTAGGGTTAATATACTGTTTTACATCACGGTGAGGCCCATTTAGGCTTAAAGGTAAACTGATCAGCTCCTAGGTATTCATACTTTAATCTTGAATGTCAACCAACAACATATTAAGTAACACCTAGATACAAATAAATAAACAATGCTTAAAAAACTATAAAAGTCATGTAAATACATGCTATTGTAGTGCAAAAAAACTCACCCAAGGCTATAAAGCAAGCAAAAAAAGTGTGATAAAAACAAAATAAAGGTTAAACATAGGGAAAATACAAGAAATAAGGCTACAAATGGCCAACAAGGATCATGGTTTTGTTAGTTTTGAGCCTTGACAGACCATGATGCCAATTTCAGGCCATAGTGGGTCATGGTCACATGGTGCCAAATAGTGGTTAGGGAAGGCCAAACCCCACTATTTTATATCAATCATAGGCTAGAAAAAGGAAAATAAAATAGATAAAGGAAGTATAAGGCTATAAGAAGGCTATAAGGGTCAATAATACAACATAGGGCTAAAAAGCAAGTTGAAACATAAGGTAAAACATGCTATCTATGGTCATCCATGGCTAATTATAAGTCAAACGAGGATGGGTTTTTCCAGTTTTAGGTCTTAGCAAGCCATGATTTGGGGTTTCAAAGCTGTTAGATGGGTTTAGACATCAGTCAGGGCTATTTTTGGGCTATTTGGGCCTAAAAAATAAGAGGTTTGAAGCTTCTATGTTGAGCCCCCACTCCACTCCCCCACCCCCCCCCCCC
>MNCI01016399.1:49192-59375 GCA_015680685.1 Gnetum montanum
CACCCCTCCCCCCACCACACCCCCCTCCCCCCTCCATGGGGGTGTGTCAATGTAAAATATTTCATGGGGTTTATATTTTATTAATTTTGATCAATTTTCGAGATGCATGTATATTCTCAAGGTTACTGAAGCTTCTTGGCATTACCCAAGGTCAAAATTTGTTAGTTTTAAGGTCATTTAATGCATTTTCAAGGTTGTCCCCTTGTTTCCACATTGAGCCCCCCCACCCCCTCTAGGAGGTATGTCAGCATGGAGGATCACAAGAGGTTGATTTTTGATGAATTTTGACCATTCTTGGGCATGCATGTGCATCCTCAAGGTTATTGGGCATCATCCAAGGTTAAAATCTACCAATTTTAATGTCATTAAGTTAAATTTTGAGGTTGCCCCCTTATTTCCAAGCTAAGCACCATGGTGCCCACACACACACACACACACACATCCCCCCCCCCCCTAAGGGGGTAAGCTAGAGGTAAGAATGGAGGAGGTGAAAATAAACGAGGTTATTAACTACCAAAGATCATGGAGGGGCAACAAGGCTCTCAATGTAAGAATCATGGTCACTAGAGGTTGGGGAAGAGAATTTTTATGTTATACCTCCTTAAACCCCCATGTTGGCCTCCTACTGGATGGCATGGAGGGGGGATTCACCAACATGGGATATGATACAAAGTTGCAAGTTGGCTTGTTTGAATGCAGGAGATAGGCTATTAGAGTCTATATAAGAATACAAAGGCCAAACATGGTAACTGGGTGGTCAATTTATGGAATTTTGTGGTACTTCCTATCCATCCATGCTAAGGTCAAGGTGCTTAGCATAGATGAGGCCTCCCCCTAGTGTGGAACCACCAAATTAAAAGGTTTTCACTTTCAACTAGGTTTTCCAAGGTCTAGGGATGGTTGGGGGTAATTGGATAGGCTCTTTGTTGTGTGGGCTCCTTCTAAAGGTCAAATCTGGGTGTGATGTTCAATGTGTGGGAGGGGGGGGGGGCCTTATGAGAGGGGGTTACCCCACTTTGTTCCATATTTAATCCTTTCCCACCTGCTCCCACCCACCCTTAGCAAGGGTAAGCCAAGGGGTACACCTAAGGTGACTATTTTAGAAACATTTGACCCCCTTTCAAAGACTAGGGTTGAATGGTGCAAATTGAAACTACTATAAATGGCAAGAAAGTTAGCTTTTCATGGTTTTTAGGGGTGTAAGGCATGCATCCATGGTGAATGTGGTGTGCCTTGGATGGATGCATGGGGTCAAGGCTTGGGTATGGTTCTATGTGTTTAAAAAAATCCAATGTTGACATAGCTACCAACCCAAAAAGAAAAAGCATGTCTGAAGACACATGGGGGGCCCACGATTTTACAAATTTAAAAAATAAAAAATTAAGAACAAAATGTTGGTTGCTGATGAGATGTCATTTTGGGCAACCATGATATCGCGTAAGCGTTATCGCATGCCCAGACGCAATATCACGTCCTTCCCTACGATATCACTTACGCGATATCGTAGCCCGTTACCAATTCTACAAATAAGAGGCGGCTCTCCCTTATTTCATACTTTAGATTTAGACCTTCGCTAGACTCTGGAAGTTTTATCCCTCCAGAGATAGAATTATTTTCTAGTGTATGCCTGTAGTGTGGTGAATGTAATTGTACGACATCCTTATTCAAGTGTGACATACTTGGACATGCACATGACCGGAAATAAAGATCGAGATTACTTCATCATTGCAGCATTCACTTAGTTTAATTATTTAATTATTTAATTGTTATTATTATTTACTACTTTCCTAGTTAATACTCTCTCACCCTTAAACTCACGTTAAAACGTGGAATGAGTACGACTTGATTATGAGCATTTAAGTGTGACTACTTGGTAACCCGGTAGCGTACCTAGGATCTGCGCTTGGTAATCCCAATGGTAGTCATGCATGAAGTCCAAGATGTGTATGGATAGTCAAGGAACAGATGCTCATCATAATTAGGCTAGTTTAGATTCTCTTACCCTTTCTTTCCTAGATTAGTAAACATTACTTTCCATTACCTTTAGGAGTAGCATTAGATTAGAAACCCATCATACACCTCACTCTAGACTAAACCATACATGACAAAGCTAATACTAGTCCAGGTGGGAAGATAGCAAATTGTGACCTAAGGCTAACTGTCTAGATGCAACAACTAGTATGTTTGTGGAGTTCAACCAGATCGTGCATGTAATGCTTATATTTGTATGGTTGAGTGTAGGGATACCTCGCCACTCATCATTGGTGCCATTGTTGGGGAAAGTGCTAGTTATCTGGATTAGTTACATCATACAAGGTCACTGTATAGGACTTAACGATATATCTCTTAGGAAGAAGAAATAATTGCAGAAATTCACATATAAATTCACACAAAACTTCACAACCATGCCTCTCCTACAAAATTATGATAATGCCACACTTAGTGAGGAAGTTCATTAGAGAACCAACGAACTATATGACGATGAAGATTGGAGTACACAACCTAAAGTGGGGGTTTCTTATAAACATGAATGAAAACAATGTCATTCCAACACATGAAAGTATAAATTACCCGATGATGATGAACCCCCATTGGCCACTACAAGTCTAAAGCAAATACAAGAGGCTGTCCAAATCTCACGTAGGCATCGTAAAGAGATTCATCTACCTAGGCTCAATTTAAACAACTTTCCTAAATTTTTAGGAGGCTATGACTTAGATATGCATCAACATTTACAAGCCTTCTACAATGCCTGTGCATGGAACAACATTGATAATAGTTGGTGAAAACTCAAGATCTTCCCTATTACACTCATTGACCAAGCAAAAGTATGGTATAGATCATTAAAACCAAATTCCATACGACGTTGGTCAACAATGGTAGAAGTCTTTAACGAAAAATATCAAACCTACGCAAGAGTGTCAACCTTGAAGAAACAAATCCATGAGTGGAAACAAGCAAAACATGAACCCTTGGACATGGCCTTACAAAGATACTATGCACTATTAAAAAATTGTCCAGGCCATGGATTTTCCAAGGAAAGGCTAATGTACCATATCATTGATGGGCTACGTAATGAAATGAGAGAGACCTTAGGAATGTATGCCTGAGGTCAACTATACAAACTACGGACCCATCAAGTCAAAGAGCTTATTAAGCGGGTAGTAAAAGAGGAAGGAGAATTCACTAGATGGGAGAGTGTTGAATAACATCAAGGGGACCAAAATCTTAACTTAACAAAGGTCCATGATCATAAAAAGGAGAAATCAACCAATCTCAAGGTGGAAACATCATCTTTTCCAACACAACAAACATTAGAAGAAGTCGAGGCAAAGATCAATAAGATGTTGGAATGGACGTATCAAAAGTATGCAGAATTTATCAACATTATTGGAGATAAAGTTTTTTCAACCCAAGAAGCAAGACAAAACATTAGACAATCGAAAAGACAAGATAAGGAAAATAAGAGCTCAACTTCTAATCATACGTATGAATGCGACATATGCCTGTATGATCACCCCAAGGGTCAATGCCCAATATTGTTACATTTACATGAGCATTGGGAAAACATGTTACATCCCGAGTTCGTATAGAGATATTGTGTTTGATCACAGTGGCAATAATCCCAGTCATGAGGGAGACCACCACTAAACTAGAGACACCCTTTGTATCATCCAAACCCAAACGCATATCTTGTTCAACATCCTATTTTTCCGATTGGGCCAACATACTCTCTCTCACCATAGTACCATTCTCCTCAATACTATCAACCCATGCCTTCAACACAACCACCACCTTGTGCACCTTATACTCCTCCTAACTTTCAACATTCTCATCATTTCCCTCCTTCCACATCGCCACCAACCATTCCTAAGGTGTTTGCACCACCGCAACAACCCACAAACATCACTTGTGCTACTACTACCAACAGTAGTGAGAGGCCTCCTCAACATCCAAAGCGCCCCTTCTTTAAACATAACCATAAGAAGGGACAACATAATTCTGAGGCCATTGCATCCTCCAACTCAGCACAAGTTCCACACTGTGGTGCACCCTCATCTTTGAATCCAACGCATCATGTTACTTCATCAAGGCCACAAACTCATGCTCCAAAAATAATATGGCCCAATGAACATAACCATGGGAGGCATCATCCCAATCCTTGCATACCATCTAATGGTCCTAAACATCATAGTGGGTCAACTTGTTATTTGGGAACTACATCGTATAAATTGCCCCACTATGCTCATTATAATCAAGTGTGTGAACCCTAATGGGGTAAGTATGACCAAGCCCTAATATTTTCAACATGCAAGGATCCTTATGTTTCATTTATTAATCCTTGCCATCCTCAACTGATTAGTTATGGGGGATATCCCCCATTTCAGTAACAAGCAGGATTAATAACCACTTTTTATTTTCTTCAATTTTTAATTTTTTGTTTTATGGTTTTTCCTTTTTCAATTTCTTGTTTATATTTTTGTCTTTTTATCTTTTTACATTTTTACAAGTAATCTCATCTACGAATAAAACACTCATGTGGATCGTTGGTTGAGGTGTGTTCTATGTTGTCAAGTCTCAAGTGGTCAATTAGGTGGATAGTGAGCCCATTACACCCATTCATCCATTCTACAAATAAGAGGTTATGTTCGAGGGTACAGGGATATTCTTGATATTCTTAAAACTTAAAATTATTTGTGTGTTCATTATACCCAGAATGAAGGATGGACCAAGATGGAATGAATAGGATGTGACATCAAGGGGACTTGCAGATTCTCTTTGATGATGTCTATGGGGGTTATCATGCAACATGTTTGTACTAAGATCCTTGTAGATCTAATGAAAAATGAGAGTAAGAGCAATCAAATGGGCACTTAAAAATCAAATTTTGTTATAGGGGTCCCACTAGAAAGACATGCATCCATGCCTAAAGGTTGGCAGCTTCTCTGGATTCAGTAAAGTGAAAAGAAAAAAAAAGAAAGAGAAAGAGAAAAAGAATAAAAGAAAAGAAAAGTGCCACAAAACAAAAATCACTCCTCCCTTGAATAAAATGCCAAGTGATCATACACCTTATTTTTATGGTGCTCTCATGGTTGTTCATCATGGGATGAAACAATGTGATGTCACTGATTATAGGAATGGACCTGGTCCTGATATTGGAATGATAGGTTAATGACACCTTAATTATGCTTTACACGCAGGATTCATTGTGCCCTGGGTTAGTTACCTCATGTCCTGATCTCTACGATCCCCTCTATAGTTCGCCTCATCTCACTGTTCATGTAATTGTAGCTCGTGTTGTGAGTAAGATAGAATCCTTACCTCATTCCAGTGATAATTACATGTGTGTGTTTTGTGGAGTTAGTGCAAATTACATTTAACCTTTCTAGTGCCCATGGACACTTTAAGTGTGGTTACACAAGGGCATTATAGGTTGAAACCTGCTTTGGGGAGGATCCACTTGTGTAGTCTTTTGTAATTTTCACTTATGACATAGCTCACACACACCATTTCTTACCCTCAGTATAATTTTAACAACTTTCTTTCCCTACTACTATCCCTCTAACTAATAATGTTTCCATGTACCATTACATAACCTTTCTCTTACCACCCAAGGTTTTATTGATAAAATCCACACCATCATCATTAATTGTGCCTTTCAAATTAATGGAATTGCACTAGAACCCCTTGATAATAGCCAATGTCCTCAATTTACAATGTTAATTTCAAAAATAGCCCTTAAAAATTTGGTATTTTTGTGGTGCCCTATGTCCCTAGGGCCGAGATATCGCGTACGTGATGTACCGTACACAATATCATGTCCCTGCCACCTATAAATAGGTGACCCCCCCCCCNCCCCACCACCACACTTAGCATCATTTTTTCCATTCACACAAGGGAGTTTTTGAATTTTTTCTCTATGTCTTGCCATTGAGCATCCCTTGCTTTTCTACTCATATCTTGCTCGCTGGTGCTCTAATTTTCATTCTGTCTGAAGCTGCTTGAAGTCGAAGTGTTTAGCTTAGTCGTGGGGGAGGGACACTTACCAAAAAGTGCATAACCTTTTTAAAATTTATCATTGCCCAAGGTACATCATCTAGGGTAATTAACTATAATACTTAGAATATTTGTGCCCAAAAATCATTTAATCCTTAGGTGTACCAGGAAATTAAAATTGGAAACCACATAAGTAAAAAGAGACCCATTATTACAAACCTTTAGGAAACATCACACAGAGATAAAATAATATCATTGATTAAGGCTAGTAGTAAGGTATAACTCAATTTCAAAAACAACCTTACTAACTCTTGGCCCATGTGAGTGCAGATGGTCCCAAAACATGGACAACAGGAAGGTCCTACCCAAGGTGAAAGCAAATGATCTCAGAGAGGTGGAAGACAAGTTCTTTCCAGACAACATGCAGAATAGGAGGAGTAATCATTCAGCATTCATCAAGAAGAACCTCCTACCGGACAATCCGTGCAAGCAGAAGGAGGAGCTGCTGCAGCGCCAGAATGGGGATAACAACTCACGTTGCCCCAAGATTGTGTTTAGGCTATCCATGAGAAGTACACATTCGCTGCAGTGATTGTGGAATTGAACTTTGAATCATTGGCAGAGTTCACTCCTAAGGCCATTAGGGATCACCTCAAAGGATCTCCTTTATGGCCTATCCTCTCTAAAAGCGGTGCCTGGTACCTAGGAGAGATGTACCAATTTTTTCACAATAGGGAGCAAGGCACCACTGTTAATATTTGTGGTGTGACAGTTGACTTCTCTACATAGGCCATTTTGGAAGTGTTAAACCTTCCGAATACAGGGCCCAAGGTTGCTCAATTATCCACCCGTTCAGACCCTGATGTGTGAAAGGATTAGTTGGAGAAGCCTTATGATAGAGATAAAGCATTTGGTGAGTTAACAACGAATGAGAGGGTTTACTTCAAAATTGGAACATATCACCTCTTCCCCACAAAGGCCCTAAAAAGAATATTAATGTATGTGGCTAGAGGATGTGTAGTGTTGATGGGAAAGGTTAACGCTAAGCTACCCCATCTATATTTGACAGAGATCCTGAGGAGGTTTGAGAAATGAAAGACAGGGAAGATGGTGCTACCTTTCCCTTATCTTATCACAAATCTTTGCTGATGTGTTGGTATTTGGGGATGCACCAATGATGTCCTTCGAAGAGCCCAAACTACTTCATATTCTAAATTGATAAAGGTGCCAGCTCCAAGGAAAAGCACTAGCAAAGAGCTGGGACCATAACAAGAAGAAGAACATATGGCTGGACCAATTGCAACCCAACTTGCAGGACCTAGCCAACCTCCAGGCATGGGTCCCAACCAACAATAGGAAGTAGGGCCTAGCACAAGCTAGGATCAGCTACCACAACCGCAAGACTACAGACCGTCGATGAGCCATCTTAAGGCCATTGTTGAGATGATTAGTTGGGAAAGTCATGATGATGAAAACCTCTTCTACATTATCGATGATGCCATTCAACTGTTGGATCACACAAGGGAGGAAGTATCCATTCCCACAGGAGGAGGGGAAATTATATGGTCACAACAGATCTCAGGAAACACAACATCTTTCTAGGTGCAATTAGAAACTAGTGAAGGGGCCACTGTGGTGGTCATGCAACACCAAAATGTCACGGGAGCTATAAAAATGGTTTCTAACCACATCAAAGAATCCTTCAACATACCTATTGTGCCACTAGTAGATCTCATAGAAGCATGGGATGCTCAAACTTTGGCTGAAACCTCAATGACTCCTGTGAAACATGAGGATGCACTTAATTGATTGCTCCAAATAGGTTAGGAAATAAAGTCCCTATTTGACATCCCTCAAGATGTTACGGAAATTTAGTCAGACCTCATTTCCACAAAGGGTAAACTAGTCTTAATAGAAGTGAGGGTCGAGCATGCTAAAACTAAAGTGCAAAAATTGCAAGAACAACTCGTGGCCCTACAAATAGCACAGTGGGATACTCTGCAATTTATTCTCGTAGACCAACTAGATAAATTTAGAATAGAGCAACTAACCAAATTAATAGTGGAGAATAAAAGGATGGCTGATGAAAAAGAGAAGGCTATTTGGGATGCCTCCATAGCATAGGCATAAACTCATGTGCATCTTAAGGCAGTTAAGGCCTTACAAGAAGAAAATAAGTAGCTAGTTGTAAACAACCTTAAATTGACCACTGTAGAAAAGAAAAAGAACGTTCTCGATGAACACTTTCATCAATTATGAGAACAATTCATCCGGGTCAACCAAGATTTAAGCTATTTAGCCAAATAAAATCGAACCCTCTCGATGGAGGAAGTATGTGCCATTCGTCAACAGTTAGCTATTGAGATAAGTGCATGGAAAAATGAGGCTAAATAACATGAGAAGCTGAAGGAGCACTTCCATGATTAGGTGGGGATGTATAAACAAATCCTTGAAAATCAACACTATCAGTGCTCAACACACTGACTAGCGAGCCATATTGGACACATACGCATTCATCCACCAAGCAGAAGTTAAGAACTGGGACCTAAAAATTTAGGATTTGATAGAGTACATGGAGTTGGCAAATCTAAGGTATGAAAATGTTGCCATGTTAACAGTAGGGTGCCCGAGGACAAAGCTCGAGCAGCAGGTAGCAACCACCCACATCAAATATGAAGCAAAATTTGTAGAATGCAAGAAGCTGTTGGAAAAACTAGAGGTTGTAAACTCTAAACTTGAGATGGTGAAAGCCAGCTACCAGGGATAGAAAGATGTTACAACAGACTTGGCTCAATGGCTAGCAGACTTTCATGAGTACAAGGATAAAGCCAGAGCCTATGAGGAGGAACGACAAGTGTTCGCGGCTTGGTATGTCAAGGTCAACCAAATGTTTCTGCAACTACCCTATCTGTGGGAGGTGACAACTCTGTCAAACATTAGAACATTAGCATGGACAACACAAGACCCTTGGATTCAAGAGAAGAAGCTCTAGGCCATACTTCAACGCCATCAAGCCTCAATGCCTGGAGCACAAAACAAAGGGAAAGCACCAATGGAGGAGCCACCACCACTAGGAACTACATGAGTTTCAAATTTATGTAGTTGTAGCACAATCTGTGTGTTGTGTCTTTATTTTGTTTTCTTCCCACACTACGGCATCATCTCATTTTTTCTATCTAATAATCCCATACCTATCCACTGTGTAATCACTATAACTTGAGGACGAGTTTTTATTCATTCGTGGGGGTATGATAAGACGTCATTTGGGGCAACCACAATATCGCGTACGTAATATCGCATGCCTAGACATGATATCGCATCCTTCCCTATGATATCGTGTACGTGATATCACAGCCCGCTACCAGTTCTATAAATAAGAGGTGGCTCTCCCTTTTTTTTGCACCTTAGATTTAGACCTTAGCTAGACTCTAGCAGTTTTATCCCTCTAGAGATAGAATTATTTTCCAGTGTATGCTTGCAATGTGTTGAATGTAATTGTACAGCATCCTTATTCAAGTGTAACGTACTTGGACATGCACATGATCCAAAATAAACATTGAGATTACTTCATCATTGCATCATTCACTTAGTTTAATTATTTAATTATTTAATTGTTATTGTTATTTACTACTTTCCTAGTTAATACTTTCTCACTGTTAAACTCATATAAAAACGTGGAATGAGTACGACTTGATTACGAGCATTTAAGTGTGACTACTTGGTAACCCAATAGTGTACCTAGGATCTGTACATGATAATCCCAATGGTAGTCATGCATGAAGTCCAAGATGTGTACGGATAATCAAGGAATGGATGCTCATCGCACTTAGGCTAGTTTAGATTCTCTTGCCCTTTCTCTCCTAGATTAGTAAACATTACTTTCCATTACCTTCAGGAGTAGCATTAGATTAGAAACCCATCATACACCTCACTCTAGACTAAACCATATGTGACAAAGCTAATACTAGTCTAGGTGGGAAGCCAGTGAACTACGACCTAAGGCTAACTGTCTAGATGCCACAACTAGTCCGTCTGCAGAGTTCAACCAAATTGTGCGTGTAACACTCGTATTCGTATGGTTGAGTGTAGGGGTACCTCGCCACTCGTCAGTTGCTATTTTCCCAACTTACTTCCAATGTGGAGGATACTTCTCCACCTTCCTACCCCCCATACACCCCCTACCTGC
>MNCI01016409.1:5095-34366 GCA_015680685.1 Gnetum montanum
TAATCTCACATCTATAGGAGTTTGGAGTGTATGCACTCAACCCACGATTAAACAAAAGGAAAACACCATGAAGGTTACCTTATCCTCAAGGTAACCCAAGGTAGTTCCACCAACCCTTAACATATTATCCCAATGGAACTCCATCACAACTGATTGAGCAATATCAACAGTGGTAGCACCCACAATCATGGGGAATGCCACCACCAAGGCAACANGCAAAGTTTTCCTATTCACCATCTCTTGGAGTGGTGACTCTTCTTCATCCTCACAAAATCTTACTCCCCTCTTTTGGAGGGAAGGATCTCGGTTATACTCTTCCACACTTTCTCTCTTCTGTAGCTCACCTTCTTCCTTAGAAACTTGTTCCAAAAATATTTGGATTTGATGGAACCTATGCTCAAATAGTCTTCCTTAGGCATAAGTCCCAAGGGTTCTTCTTGTTTCATGCCTAAGCCCATCTACGAGATGGCGCAGTTGATCTCTTTGTGAATAAACATGGCTAGGACAATGATGTAACAGTGCATAGTATTGGCCTATGATAACATCCAAGGATTCATGTCCTCCTTGTTTCCAACCTTGGATTTTCTTTCGCAGGTTGGACACTTGAGAGTACGTTTGGTACATATTGTTGAATAATTCTAACATAGTACTCCATCTATGAATAGATTCCAGTTCTAAGGACTAGTACTAGCTTTTTGCTTATTTAACTAGTATCTACGAGAATAACTTAAGTTTTTTTCATTCGTTCTCTATATTTTGTAAGACACATATGTCATGGAATGCTTGTAAATGGTTCTGAGGATTAGTGTTGTATCCCCCTTCAAATCATGGGATATTGTTCATATCTAATCTCTTAATCCTACTATCTTTCTAGTGCCTTGTTGGAATTCTAACAGCCTTAGTTATGTCTAACATACTTTGAGTAGTGAGTAGGGGTTCATCGTGATCATCTCATCCATGGCATCTATGATGCCTACATTGTTACCTACTCTCCCTTCTTCTATGTTGTGACTCTCTAGAGTGCCCTCGTCCCCTTTCCTAGCCATTTCATCTATGACTTCCACTTTTCCTACCTTTATCCCCATGGTCTTTTTCTTTATGACTATGTCTGGATATTGAAGAAGGGGGTGAAGGAGATGATAAAGGTGAAGAAGAAGGAGAACCATCACCATGATGATGTCTACTACCTTCTCTTTTGTGGTCTCAGCCTCAATTGCTATTGCGATCAGAATATCCACCTTTATCATGAGTTCGTGTCCCTTTTTTAGACCCTTTGTGCACGTGGGTATCAAAACTTGGGTTATGAATAGTGGAATGAAGGTCCTGATACACAACCCCTTGGCCAACATCAAGGGGAGGAACATCATTATGTGGGCAACTGCCTAAGGTAAGTTCACCACCCTCATTTTCGCTTAAAACATGTGGGGCATCCTAGGACCACTTACCCTTCAAAGACTTATGATATCTTCCCTGTTGCAAGTTCCTTTGATGTTGTGCCTCTGTGGGAAGATATTNCCCTGTTGCAAGTTCCTTTGATGTTGTGCCTCTGTGGGAAGATATTCTCTCAAGTCATGATCTTGTACAACATATTCTGCATGTAAGTGCAACATGTCAATTCATGTGAGATCACGAAGAAGCATGCTCAGGACTAAACAATTGGGAGGTAACACTATGTTACCTTCTAAGTCTCACCAACGCAGTTGTTCATCTTGATAGAGGATAAAGGTGAAGTTTGGTATATACTCATCAGGATGAATATATACCACTAGAACTTGTTGAGGGACTGGCGAATCAATGTCATGTGTATTATGCTACCGATTGTTTCCTATTTCAGACCTAGGTAGTGAGGTGCTTCTGTACGAAGAAGGAGACATACTTATCTATTCAGTGTGTAATGTATTCTTGTTTATTATTTTCTCAACCAACCCTAAGGGTTTGTTCCAATGATGTTAATGATTTCCTATGTTCTAATTTGGTAAACAAACAACTAAGTCCCTAGCAACGGTGCCAATGATGAGCGGCGAGGTACCCCTACACTCAACCATAATAATACGAGTGTTTCACACATGATCCAGTTGAATTCCAAGGACTAAGTGCTTATGTGTCCTTCTAGAACAAGGATGGGTTGGTTGATCATTGTCTTCCCAAGCTTACCTGTATGTCACGATTGTATGATTAAGTAAGATTGAGGCATATGATTTTTATAGCTTTTATGTTTTTATGTCCTATGCTAGTAGGGAAGGAGAGAAGTAACTAAGTGACTAATTTAACTTAACTACTCATTAACTAAGTTCTAACTAATCATAACACCAGCATCTATTCCCACTTTCCATACACATCCTGAACTAGTGCAACATTGCTAGGATTACCAAATGCTAATCGTTACTAGGTTACCAAATGTTACACGCATGCTCGAAGTGGTTGTGCTTGTGTAATTTAATGATTTGCTTAATTGATCAAAATGAATTGCTATGCTAATAACATAAATGTAAAGTGCATAAAATAAAATAAAACAAACTAAATTCATAAGAAAATAAAATAAAAGAAATGCATAAGAAAACAAATCTCAAGTGCTGCAAGGATGAATCAAAGAGATCATCTTTATTATTGTACACAAGGTGTGCTCAAGTATACAATGCTCGAATAAAGATCCATCCACACTTCGACCTCCTACTACAGGCACTTGGGAAATACTTTAACTTTCAAACAGACTATAAGAGTTTCACTACTTGACTGCTAAAAGACTTCCTCCCAATTGTGTGCCTGAGCACTGTGTTTATAGGCTTGGGAGCAACTACTCTAATAATTAGAGTAACCACTCTAATAATTAGGATAAACCACTAGAGTAACTACTCTAATAATTAGAATAAATCACTAGAGTAACTGCTCTAATAATTAGAATAAACCGCTAGAGTAACCACTCTAATAATTAGAATAAACCACTAGAGTAACCGCTCTCATCACTTACGATGAACAAATATGCCAACTTTGCAATACAAATAGCATTGAAGATGAACTCCACATTTTCCAACAATGTCCTACATTTGAGTAGTTAGACATATGTGATATTATTAAAGTTGCAAATTTAGTTGCTTTATTCTAAATGTTACCAAGAACACTTTATAATATTCTTAATGATGTTTTCAAAACTCATAGCATATACATTTCTACCATCCAATTAATCCAAAGGGTCTACAAAAATAATACAAATTTAGTTTCATTTTGAGTTTCATAAACAACAAGATGCAGGGTTCTATGTGAATTAAAGTAATGCAAAATGAATAAACATATAAGCTTAAAAATGCATGCAGCAAAACAAGAAATGAAACAAACTGAAAACATAATCTCGCACTTGTTGAATACTTGTAACATACTTTTAAGCTTTTTACATTTTGGTGGAATACTAGTACTGAACCATACATCTCACCCCATTGCATTGGAAAAGCACATTAAATGTTTCTTTCTTATTATATTCTCTTACTTTCCTCATCCCAATTTATATTTCTTCTATGTTTTACCAAAAATCATGTGGTTGCTACATTTTAAAAGTAGTTGTGATGTCTTTTCCAATTGGTGTCCATTGATGGGTCTAGACACTAGTATTTACATTTGAGCATCAACAATCCATAAAAATTATGGTAGGATCATTAATATTAAGTAATCTCATCATCATCATCATCTTAGCATTGTCCCAATAAAATGGGGTTAGCTATATGAGTCTTTTTTCACCATTCACCTTTAAATCATCTTTAATCATTTTTTTTACATGTCTTCTTTGGTCTTCCTTTTGATGATTTTCCTGAAATAGCGATAAGGAAACCTTTGTTATAGGCTCATTATCAAATCTTTTTTACATGTCCAAACCATCTAAGCTATCATTCTTGTAGTTTATTTGAAATAGCAGCCACTCCAAGTCTTCCTCTAATGTCTATATTATGTAGTTTATCTCTTCTCTTAACATTCAATATCCATTGAAACATTCATATTTTTTCCACACTGATTTATTATTCATGCCTCTTTTGTAAATCCCAACATTCAACACCATATAAGACAGTAATCCTTATTGCTATCATGTAAAATTTCCCCTTTAATTTTATTAGCATTTTTTTATCACATAAAATACCACTAGCTTGTGTCCCTTTTGATTAAACTACCTCATATCTTTATCAATTTCATCATATAATTAAAGGATTAATTAGGTAGTGAAATTTTTTGGGGGGTGTTAGACCCTGAAAAGAAGTTTTATTAATATTAAAAGAGTATCAAGTACATTAACCACATTAAGTCACAGGGTTAAAAGGAAGGGGAATTGATATAACTGTGAATGAGACTTAGGAACAACCTTATAAATAATTGATCACTAAATGAGGAAACCTAATCTTGGGCACTACCAATCATCAACACAAACTAGCTCGTTACAAGAGAAAGGACATAAATTTAGATGAGGCAGAGAGCACTCGGTAAAGGATAGAGAGACTTCCAAATGATGACTCCATACAGCTTAAAGAAGGGAAGCTTCATTGCAAAGATTACTGATGAAGAGTGTTGCTTGAATGCACAAGTCTTTGCCAAGGCTATAGGAGATGAACCAACTAATGACTATCTAGGTTGAACTTGGATGCTTGAGATGTGAGTTGGAAATGAATGAGGCAGAAGATCTGCAACTTCTCCAACATGGTAAGCTGACATTTATTAGAATAATCTATCCTTTGAAAAATAACATTTGTGCTTCCAAATATAATATAAAATAATAGGCCTAATAACTTTCCATAGAAAATTAAAATTAGTAGAAGTAATGGCCAAAAAGTTGAATATGGCATCATCTTGAGATAGCTTGCTTGATGGAAAAACTTTGGAAGCCCAATCCCACATGTATTAAGCAAAGGGACAATGCCAAAACACATGAACAAAGTTATTTTGTCCACCACAGAGAGGACAATTAGGATTGGGAATCCCCAGATATTCTAAACGTTTACCAATAGGTAGACCTTGGTGGAGGAGACACCAGAGGAACTACTTAATTTTGGGGAGGGTCGATAGTTTCCAAATACATTGGAAGATAGGGATCTAGAATTTTATTGACTCTTGTTTGTGCCAAGACTTATTATAGCATTGAATGATCTCATATGGGTCAACCCCTAAAATCCATTGACTAGCCAGCCTAAGAAAATTCAAAGAAATAACATCCTTCTGATACCAGTAGGTAGTAACCTTAGCATTTGTGATGGCAAGGGGAGCGGGTGACAAAGGTAACTACCAGGGACATAACTTAGAGAGGATAGAAGGGTTGATTTTGAAGTTAGTCCAATCAATATAACTATGTAGAATTTGCCAAGCCCTCCAAATGCTTTTGAAAACATGAGATCTAGGAAGAATGATAGTGAGAGGGGAAAGGATCCAATTGACAAAATGGATACCTTTCTAGAAGGGCTTGTTTTTAGGAAACGCTTGATGAAGTCTTAATTGGAGGAGGGTCCTAATAATATCTGGGGCATCTAAATGTTGGACCAACCACTTAGCAACTAGGGTAATTCCCTACGTAAAGGAATTCAAAAGACCTAAGACACCATTATTCTTGGGCAAAGTAAAAATATTCCAAGCGACATGATGGAATCCTTTCTAAGAATCTTTGGAGGACCACATGAAGTCATAAAATAATGGTTCTAGCTTCTAGTAGGCAGCTTGGAAGGGGGCCCAACATGAAGAGTAATACACATGGATTGATGCACATATGGACTTACATACAAGGTACTTACCACAAGTGTGAGGGGTTTAGTCTTCCATTTTTCAAGTTTCTTTTGAATCTGATAAATAACCTACTCCTAGAGAATAGAGGTTGAACCTCTAAAATGGAAACGAATTCCCAGAATCTTAATGATGTATTCATCTTGAAGTTGCTTCCAATTATAGTTGGTCACATGTTTTTAATTGCTAGTATAGCTATAAATGGAGGATTTATTTCAATTAATAGTGGAGCCTAAGAGTGTGTAATATTGCTCCACCCTTGATAAGAGGTGGTGCAAATTAGTAGCAGTGTTTAGAATAAGAAAAAAGGAATCATCAGCAAAGTGCATGTTGAGAAGCTATTGTTGAGATGAAGAAAGAGGAACCTTGGTGAGAAATCTAGTTTGAATGTCCTAGTTTATCTGATGACATAGAAAGTCAGTTGTGATGATAAAGAGATAAGGGGTAAGAGAATAGCCTTGTTGCACTGACCCATGTATAGGAAAGGGAGAGGTAATGCTGAAGGTAATGACCATTCTTGCGGTAGCATCTACGAATAGGCATTTCACCATGTGCAGGAACTTAGGTCCAAAACCAAGTTTGGTCATGGTCTAGAAGATGAAGTCCCACTTTATGTTGTCATAAGCCTTGGTGTAATCAAGTTTCACTAGGAGAATATCTTGACCATCATCCTCTACACACTTGAGACCTTCCCACACCACAATCACATTGTCTAAAATATATCTACCAGGAAAAAATCTTGTTTGCTAGGGAGATATGATTTAGCTAATAATTTTTTTCATCCATAAGGCTAAGCACTTGGCCAAAATTTTATACACCACATTGACAAGAGTTATGGGATGCCAATTGGAGATATAGGTAAGATCCCTAGCCTTAGGGAGGAGATGAATAATCCCTTGATTTAGATTGGACCCAAGGGAACCGGTTAGGATAGCCTCATCAATGACCTGTAGAAGATCATTTCCCACCAAATCCCAATGAGTTTGAAAAAATTCCATAGGGAAACCATCATAACCAGGAGCCTTCCCACGACTTAACTTGGAACAAGCCACCTATAGCTCCACCATAGTGATATTAGTGTTAAGACTTTGCAGCACAATGGAATTGAAAAGGTAAGGATAATTTGAGGTGGTAACCTTGAACAAGGAGATGTCCATAGGGGTAGCTACAAAAAGGGTTTCATAGTGGTTCTTAAGAAAAGAGAGGATACTATTTTGGTCAGTAATGGTGGTATTTTCATTAAAGATTTTGTCTAAAGAATGCAAAGGGGAAGCACTATTAAGATACTTAAAAAATTCCTTACAGTGTTCATTTTGAATATTTAACCAAGTGAGTCAACTTTTAGTTAAGGGACTTTGTGCTTAATACACTTCCCAATGTTGAAAGGCTAATCAGGCTCTAGCTAGCTCCTCATGAACTTGTTGAAAGGATCTTGAGCTAGTCTATTAGTGAGATGCTCAATTGTGAGGTGAATGTTGTTGTATTCTTGTCTAGCTTGAGTGGCCACTACTTTACCATACGAATGAGCAAAGTTCTTCACTCAACAAGAGTGCAATTCCACCAATGAATCCAACCCACCTAATATAAGGGCCTAGGTTTGACATTCCAAAGGTTAGATAGAAGAAGTTGAGTAGAAGGGGAAGAAAAGCAGTTGTTGTGTAGTCAGAAAAGATGGAATTTTTGTCCGTTAGGGTTGCTATGAATCTAGATAGATATAGAGATGGGAAGATGTTTTGATAAGGTAGCATGGTGATGAACCGTAGTAGCAGAGAAGGCTTTCTGGAAAGAAAGGGTGAAGAAATAGAACCTATCTAACCTACTATAAATGCAAGCCTACCCAAGATGGAGATTGCTCCAAGTAAATCTGTGGAGGGGAACGCTCATAGAGGCATCCACCCCATTAGAAAGGTAAAACCTTTTCATAAAGGTGGACCAAGTCTGATACTTGAAATTGGGTAGTTGAAAAAACACCCCTTTGAGCTTATCTTGAGGGATTTCAACCATATTAAAATCACCTCTGAATATCCAAGGCACTAGGGGAACAGAATTTACAAGTTCTTACCAAAGGAGAGCTCATTCTATAGAGTCATTTGGGGCATATATTAATTAGATACCAAAAGGGTCATGCAATGAGGAGAAGATGGCCTGGAAACTCTATGCCCAGAATTGGAACCACTTTAAATGATTTTATCTTTCCAGTAGGTTAAGAAGAAAATGACAACTCCTCCTTTTCCACTCACATAGGACATTGCTAGAATTGAGAAGTGAGGAATAAACCAATGGGAAGAAAGAGATAAAAGGTAGGCTAAAATCTTAATTTCTTGAAGGAGAACAAAATCGAAGGCTATATTACTGAAAAGAAAGTTGCCTAGTCATTGCCGTCAAAGCCTACTAGTAAGGCCTCAAACGTTCCATGACAAGAGGTTCATGAGGAAGCGAGGGGCATGTTGATTTAAGAGGTCAGTAAAAGGTTTGAAAGTTGAAGCGTCAACTTCTATTGTTCTTGATAGGAGGGTAAAGGAGTTGTTGGTAGAGACAGGGGCCACAGAAGTGTTCAGTGAAGAGGAGATGGAGGATGGAGTAGAACAAAAGGAAGCTTTGACTCGTTGCCTTCCATTGCCCACCACAAACTCCTCAACCAAGACGAAGTCCTTAACTACCTTTGGGGAGATGACCTATGCTAAGGTGTGTGTACCTAATTGTGATTTTTATAGCTTGGAGGGGCTAGACTAAGAGGAGGATTGTGGAGTTGTTGGGAAAGGAGATCCAAACTTGAAGGATTTTGAGGTTGGATGCAATGGTGTGACTGGGGAATAAGTTTTTTGAGATGCTATGGGTTATTTCTTTTTGGCTAAGAAGTGACATGCCAATATATGATGATCGGTTGTATGACTGTATCTACATGAGTTTGAAAGGTAAAAATAGTCTACTTTTTGGTTAAAGAGTTTTCCATCGGTGGCAAGGGTTAATGAGGTCTTCCGAACAGCTATATTAAGTTCAATACAATAATGGAAAATTTAAGTTCCATTGATCACTGTACAATGATAGAAAATAATAAGACCTAGGGTGCTCACAATGTCCCTTTTAATGGATGAAAAAATAAGTGGAAGATTGGGTAGTTCCACATAACAGGAAATTGTGTTAAAGGCTAGGTCGTTGACATTAAAGTCAAATCTCCAAGTGCATGCAATTAGAGTTGCATTTTGTGTTGAAAACATTTTAATATAGAGAGCCTTCTCTACCTGAGAGGCATCAGATAGGTCCGCCAAAATGAAGTTTCAAGCATAGCATCAGGCATGAGAAACTTGAATGCCTTGGGGCTGTAGGAGGCTTTGGACTTGAGTGTTAATACTCAGAGACCTCAAAAAAATCCCATGATTTGAAAAAAGACAAAACATGTTGTAGAATCTTTGGAAACTACATAAAAAATATCATTAGGTAGAAGAAAGTCAATTTGAGGTGAGGTAGAGAAACTTCCTTAAGGGAGAGAAAAATTAGATAAATCCACCATTGCGACACACTGACCCACAAAGTAAGCACAACAACAACAAGACCAACAACACCACAACTGTAACTACAGAGGAAACCCCTAGCCACTAGAAAAGCCCACCGCAATAGGGACACCTTGCATAGCCAACGCAACATAGCAAAGCCCCACACTGCCACTTCATAGTAGCAACATAGAGATGCCTAGTCGTAGCCCAAAACTGCCACTAGAACCGTAGCACCGTAGCAAAGAAAACCAAACCATAGGGAGCTACCACCACAACAATCGCAAAGAGAGGTAGCGTAGTTAGCACCCACTGAAGGCTAGGCCGAGAACGCAAAGGCCCTGGACAGCATGGCAAAAAGAGGAGATCTGCCAGGCGAAACCTAGAAAAATCACCAAAAATTGCAATTAGGGCATGTAGTCAAAGGCAAAGCTACCCCACTCATCACCAAACATTGGTATGTAGTAAGCAACAGCAACACCATGAGACGTAGAGCACAGGAGCACTCAAGTGGCATAGCAGCACCAAATGGACATAGCGAGCACCAATAGTCATAGAGAGCTATGCGTGATCGCAATTCGTTTGAAGTTTTTTAGCTAATGATCTTAGGTAGTGAAATTGTTTATAATGACACTTCTTTGCCTTGAATTCTCACTTCTATTTTACTGTTGTTTATGCTATTATTAAAATCAGAGGTTAACTCTATTTTTACTGGTATAAGGTAATCTAAATAATGAAATTGTTGTGGTTGGATATGCTTGAAGATAAAGTTAACTATATTTATGTTTTAAAAAACTTTCAACAAGAATTCTGAAAAAGATTTCGAAAACAAAAACAACCAACATACTATAAGCCATCGATAATAACTAAAAGTAATCATGTCAGTAGATATAAAGGTGTTAATTTGTAATTTTTTATGTCTCTTTAACTTTGCATAGATCATCCAAGTTTGTCGATGAAGACCTTAATTCCTCATACCTAAACGCCTAGGCTAACCAAAGTCTAGAAGCAAGAGTACCAAAAGAAACACAAATTTCATGCGACACGAAAAGGGGATAAAACCCGTACAAAAGCACATGCTAACTGAAGCATAAAACCTATACAAAAGCACATTTATGTCTCTTTTTACAGAACATTTTTCTAACGTCTAGATATTCATTGTACCCAACGTCGAACTCTTGGTAGTGCACTCTAATAACTTTGTCATCATTCCTGAGCTCCACTGCAACGTTGTACAATGTCATCATTCCTGAGCTCCACTGCAACGTTGTACAATGCCTCATCCTCTACACATTTGAACTCCAGCTTCAGTAATTTAGGCAACATTTTTGATACCTTTGAACGTTATTGTAAATTTGTCAAATCTACATTTCGTATCGAATGCAGGAGACATTACCATTTCTGAATCGTACTATTGCATATCATGCCTCATTCGTTGTCGGCATTGAAAAATTGGATCGAGAATGGATGCATGGAAATTTGAAAATAATGTATATACCTATAAGTAGGAAAGTTATAATGAATTACTTTTCCAAATCTGATGCGCAATTCGCAACTCATGTTGCATGCGAAAAGATGAATAATCCTCTGTTGAATGATGAATGCTCCTCTCTTTTGCAGAAAGGGAACAATTGTTCAGAAGCTATGTTGTTCAATGGTACTTTGCTTACAAGTTTCAGACTTTTCAGGTGTTTTTGAGATTCACAAACACTTCTGCAACAAAGCAGACAACCAATCTGTGATGTTGTGGTCTGTTAGAATGCTGAAATTTGACATTACTTGGCATTTTCCACTTTCATGGGCATTTGATAACATGGTTTGCCAATTACGAGATATCTACTTTGCATGTAACAGAAACAATGTTAACATGAATCTAGCGAGCCTAGCATGTCTTTGAAACTCCCGGGGGGGGGGGGGGGGGGGGGGGGGGGGGGGGGGGCAGGGGTNTTCATGCGACACGAAAAGGGGATAAAACCCGTACAAAAGCACATGCTAACTGAAGCATAAAACCTATACAAAAGCACATTTTGGGGTTTTATGGGGGGTGGATGAGCGACAAGGTACCCCTACATCCAACCATATGAATCATGAAGTGTTCACATGCGACTCAGTCAAATTTCTCTAACTTTATCATTTCCAATGCACTAGCCTTTTAGGAAGTGAATATAGCCTTAAGGTTAATCGTTGTCCTTCCAATTACACTTGTGATGCACGTTGGTATGGTTAAGTGTAATTAAGGCATCCGATTTTTATCATTTTGTATCTTATATCTTGGGTGCTCAAAATGTAGATAAAATGGAGTTTAATTAACTAATCAAAATATCTAATTAACTAATCATTTAACTAATCCTAACATAAGTATCCATTCCCACTTGTCATACATGTTTTGAACCCATGTATCTACTACTGGGTGACCAAATGCTATGCTATTGGGCATACCAAGCGATAACGTTGCTAGGATTACCACGTGAATATGTGTTACGCTTGAAGCAGTTGTACTTATGTATTTAATCTATCTAGCTTAATAATCTCATGAACTCAATTGTTGGAAAATAATTACAAAATAATTGAGAATAATTAACAAATAATTCAAAACATTAAATGCATAAATAAAAGAGCTAATCTATCCAAAGTGCTGCAAGGTTTATCAGAAAGCTCATTTTTATTGCCACACACACTATCGTGCTCAAGTAGAACAATGCTTGAATAAATATCCATACACTCAATGACTCTTGATATGGGCACTTAGGGAAAAATTCTAATTTTCGAATGAAAACAATGCAACAGCTTTGCTACAATTGAAATCTAGACTTCCATAAATGTAGCAGCTAGGCACATATTTATAGGCAATGGATAGATACCACGTCGATGAGGCATCGTCGACGTAGGTCAAGATGTGTGGACAAAGCCTCTTGGATGAGGCTTCGTCAATGTAGTCGACTATGTTAACAAGGCCTTGTCAATGCAACCAACCAACGACAACTTATCATACCCCCATGATTAAATGAAAACTCATCTTCAAGTTATTTTACAAAAATTGGGAAGGTATGGGATTATTGATTGACTTTTCTTTTAACAAAACAAACTTGACTGACTTGACAAAAAAAATGGAATGCCCAGGTATATGGATCAACACATTACAAAAATGGTGGTGTTTAGGATACAAAATTGAACACCATGACACATCCTCATAAGAAATTTGGACAACACATTCCTTGATGATATGAAGCTTATTGGAGAATATCAAATGGTCTTGTGTGGTGGTGGCTCTTGAGGCTCCAAGGGATCTTAACCGACTTCACACACAAGCGATGGTTGAGGCTATGATTGTCCTACCATTGCTACAACTTCAAGTGGGAGGCAGAAAGCATCTAGTAGTGCTTTCATTTTCTCCTTCTTACTTCTAGGATCATGCACTATCCACGTAGCTTCCCCAATGTGGGTTAGGATGAGCACATCCCAAGGACACTAGATTGTAGAAAACAACACCTTAACATTGATAAACAAGGTAGCAAACTATTTGCATTTAATGTTGAACACTCACACTATGTTCTTCAGCTCCTAGTAGTCATTCATCTAGATGGCCAGGTCCTTGGTGATGGATCATTGATTTGTGAATTTCCCTTTGAGGACTTTGAGTTTAGCGTTAGTAATCTCAAGCTTTTGCCAGTTGGAGATATAGGTAAGATCCCTGGACTTAGGGAGGAGATGAATAAACCCTTGATTTAGATTGGGCTTAAGGGAACTAGTTAGGATAGCCTCGTTAATGACCTATAGAAGATCATTTCCCACCAAGTCCCAATGAGTTTGAAAAAATTCCATAGGGAAACCATCATAGCCAAGAGCCTTCCCATGATTTAACTTAGAACAAGCCATATGTAGCTCCACCATAGTGATATTAGCGTCAAGACTTTGTAGCATAGTGGAATTGATAAGGCAAGGATAATTAGAGGTGGTAGCCTTGAATGAGGAGATGTCCATAAGGGTAGCTACAAAAAGGGTTTCATAGTGGTTCTTAAGAAAAGAGAGGATATTGTTGTGGTCAGTAATGGAGGTATCATCACTAGAGATTTTGTCTAAAGAATGTGAAGGGGAAGCACTATTAAGATACTTCAAAAATTCCTTACAATGTTCATCTTGAATATTTAACCAAGTGAGTTGACTTTTAGTTAAGGCACTTTGTGCTCAGTACACTTCCCAATGTTAAAAGGCTAATTGAGCTCTAGCTAGCTCCTTGTGAACTAGAGTTTTGAAAGAATCTTGAGCTAGTATATTACTTAGATGTTCAATAGTAAACTGAATGTTGTTGTATTCTTGTCTAGCCTGAGTAGCCACTACCATAGCATATGAATGAGCAAAGTTCCGCACTCGACAAGAAGTGTAATGCCACTCGTGAATCCAACCCACCTAATTTAAGGGCCTAGGATCGGCATTCCAAAGGTTAGATAGAAGAAGTTGAGTAGAAGAGGAAGAAAAGTAGTTGTTGTATAGTTGAAAAAGATGGAATTTTTGTTTATTAGGGCTGCAGTGAATCTGGATAGATATAGAGATGGTAAGATGGTCTGATAAGGTAGCATGGTAATGAACTGTAGTAGTAGAGAAGGCTTGCCAAAAAGAAAGGATGGAGAAATAGAACCTATCTAACCTGCTATAGATGCGAGCCTACCTAAGATGGAGATTTCTCCAAGTAAATCTATGGAGGGGAATGCTCACAGAGGCATCCACCCTGTCAAAAAGGTAAAATATTTTTTTAAAGATAAACCAGGTTTGATACTTGAAATTGGGTAGTTGAAAAAATACCCCTCCGAGCTTATCTTGAGGGAATTCAACCATTTAAAATCACCTCCAAATATCCAAGGCACTAGGTGAAGAGAATTTGCAAGTTCTTGCCAAAGGAGAGCCCATTCTATAGAGTCATTTGGGGCATATATCAAGCAGATATTAAAAGGGCCATGCAAGGAGGAGAAGGTGGCCTAGGAAACTCTATGCCTAGAATTGGAACCACTTTGAATGATTTTATCTTTCTAGTAGGTTGAAAGGAGAATGGTAGCTTCTCCTTTCCCACTTGTGTGGGAAGTTAGTAGAATTAAGGAGTGAGGAAGAAACCAATGGGCAGAAAGAGAGTTAAAAGGTTGGCTAAAATCTTAATTTCTTGAAGGAGAATGAAATCGAAGGCTATATTAAGACTGGAAAGAAAGTTGCCTGCTCACTACTGTTGAAGCCTACTAGTAAGGCCTCGAACATTCCATGACAAGAGGTTCATGGGGAAGTGAGGGGCATGTTAATTAAGAGGTCAATGGAAGGTTCAAAAGTCCAGGTATCAACTTCCATTGTTCCTAATAGAAGGGTAAAGGAGTTGTTGGTAGAAACAGGGGCCACTGAAGTGTTCAGTTGAGAGGAGGTGGAGGGTGGAGTAGAACAAAAGGAAGCTTTGACTCATTGCCATCCACTACCTATCACAAACTCCTCAACCTAGATGGAGTCCTTGACTACCTTCAGGGGGATGACTTGTGTTGAGATGTGTGTACTTCATAGTTTTTGTAGCTTAGAGGGGCTAGTCTAAGAGGAGGATTGTGGAGCTATTGAGGAAGAAGATCCAAACCTAAAGGATTCTGAGGGTGGGCATAATGGTGTGATTAGAGAATGGGTTTTTAAAGATGCTACAGGTTTTTTCTTCTTGGCTAAGAAGGGACATGTTGATATATGATGCTCGGCCCTATGATAGTAGCTACATGAGTTTGGAAGATAAAAATAGTCTAATTTTTAGTTGAAGAGTTTCCCATTGGCAACAAGGGTTAATGAAGTCTTTGGAAGAGCTATATTAAGTTCAATACAATAATAGCGAATTTGAGTTTCATTGATCACCGTACAATGATCAGAAATAATAGGAACCAGGGTGCTTACAATGTCCCTCTCAATGGATAAAAAAATAAGTGGAATATTGGGAAGTTCGATGTAATAGAGAATTGTGTTAAAGGTTGGGTCATTAACATTAAAGTCAAATCTTTAGGTGCATGCAGTTAGGGTTGCATTCGATGTTGGAAAAAATTTAAAAGAGAGAGCCTTCTTGACCCGAGAGGCATCAGATAGGTCCACTAAAATGAAGTTTCAGGCATAGTATTAGGCATGAGAAACCTAAATACTTGGGGCTGAAGGAGGCTTTGGACTTGAGTGTTAATACTCAGAGACCTCGGTAAAAATCCCATGATTTGAAAAAAGATAAAACATGTTGTAGAATCTTTGGAAACTGTATCAAAAATATCATCAAGTAGAAGGAAGTCAATTTGAGATGAGGTATATGAGCGTCCCTTAGGGAGAGCAGAACCAAATGAATCCACCATTGGGACACATCGACCCATGAAGCAAGCACAGGAATAGCAAGAACAACAACACCACAATCGTAATCATAGAGGAAACCCCCAACCACTGAAAAAGCCCACCACAACAAGGACACCCCGCACACCCAACACAACACAGCAAAGCCCCACACTGCCATTTCAAAGTAGCAATGTAAAGATGCCCAACCATAGCCCAAAACTACCACTAGAACCACAACACTATAGCAAAGGAAACCAAACCACAGGGAGTTGCCACCACAACAATCATAGAGATAGGCGGCACAGCCAGCGCCCACCATGGGCTAAGACCAGAACATAAAGGCCTTGGACAACATGGTAAGAAGAGGAGATCTGGCACGTGAAACCTAGAAAAATTACCAGAAATCATGAGTAGGGCTTGTAGTCAAAGGCAAAGCCACCTTGCTCACCACCAAACACTGGGTATGCGGTGACCAATAGCTGCACCATGGGAGGTAGAGCACAGGAGCGCTCAGCGGTATAGTGGCACCTAATGGACACAGAGAGCACCAATGGTCATAGAGAGCTATCCATGATTTCAATTCGTTTGAAGTTTTTTAGCTAATGATCTCAAGTAATGAAATTGTTTATAATGAGGCACTTCTTTGCCTTGAATTCTCACTTCTATTTTAGCTCCGTTTATGCTGTTATTAAAATCAAAGCTTAACTCTATTTTTAGTGGTATAAGGTAATCAAAATAATGAAATTGTTATGGTTGGATAGGCCTAAAGATAAAGTTAACTCTATTTATTTTTTAAAAAAAATTCAACGTGAATTCTGAAATTTTTTTTGAAAACAGAAATAACCAACGTACTATAAGCCAACGAATAATAACTAAAAGTAATCATGTCAGTCGATATAAAGGTGTTAATTTGTAATTTTTTATGTCTCTTTAACTTTGCATATATTGTCCGAGTTCATCCATGAAGACCTTAATTCCTTATACCTAAACACCTAGGCTAACCGAGGTCTAGAAGCAAGAGGCGCAACAAACGCAACGAGTACCAAAAGAAACACAAATTTCATGCGACATGAAAAGGGGTAAAACCCATACAAAAGCACAAGCTAACTGAAGCATAAAACACAAAGATGCAAGACAAAGCTAGACAGGAAAAAAACACATCACTTAACATGAAAAGTCAAAGCATAAACATAGGAAGAAAATAACTTGTATAATTTTCGCATCGAAATACTTCATGTCTTCACTGTCAGTGCAACAACAGGCACACACGCGGATGCCTCACTTCACATCGCTACAGTGATCATCTTGCAGCTGCTGTGATGACAAACGAAACCTCTCATGGACATCCTTCTTTCTACAGAACATTTTTCTAATGTCTAGATATTCATTGTACCCAACATCAAACTCTTGGTAGTGCACTCTAATAACTTTGTCGTCATTCTTGAGATCCACTGCAACATTGTACCATGCCTCATCCTCTGCACATTTGAACTCCAGCTTTGCCAATTTAGGTAGCATTTTTTATACCTTCGACATTATTGTGAATTCGTCAAATCTACATTTCATATCAAATGTAGGAGACACTATCATTTCTGAATCATACTATTGCATATCATGGCTCATTTGTTGTCGGCATTGAAAAATCAAATAGAGAATGGATGCATGGAAATTTGAAAAAAAATGTATATACCTACAGGCAAGAAAGTTGTAATGAATTACTTTTCTAAATCCTCTACACAATTCATAGCTCACATTGCATGCAAAAAGATGAATAATCCTTCTACTGAATGATGAATGCTCCTCTCTTTTGCAAAAATGGAACAAATGTTTAGAAGCTATGTTATTCAATGGCACTTTGCTTACGAGTTTCAGACTTTTCAAGTGTTTCTAAGATTCACAAACACTTTTGCAACAAAGCAAACAACCAATCTATGATGCTATGGCCTGCTAGAATGCCAGAATTTGACATTATTTAGCATTTTCCACTTTCATGGGCATTTGATAACATGGTTTGCCAATTATGAGATATCTACTTTGCATGTAATAGAAACAATGTTAACATGAATCTAGCGAGCCTGGCATCGCTGGCATGCCTTTCAAACTCCAAATCGACTAAGTGCAATGCCGATGCTATCACCATTGGCACTTAAATGCCTATGCTAAAAGCAGTCTCAAAAAATATTGAAAACTTGAGCCAAAAACTCCAAAGGAAATAGCACCATAAATGACCAAGTTCAAAGAATATAACCCATTAACCAACATTTATGGCGAGGATTCTATGTTGATCTTGTCCGCTTATCTTCCATGGCATGTGTTGACACAACTTCTAATAAATAGCAATGGATAAAAAGCGATCATCACTTAATAGATATGTACTCCAAATGATGGATAGCCATTTTTGCAAGACAAAGCAATGCATTATTAATGCAGGGATGCAGTACATCACTAGTCTAGTTTTAATTATTATTATTATTATTATGTTTTAATGCCATGACCATATGGGGCTCGGTCACATGTCATGGTTTTCCATTGATATGGCTAATCATGGTTGGCTAATCATGGTTGTACACTTGTAAATCACTACACAATTTATCATTGTGGTTTCTTTTGGAAAGCCATGATATTTCATAATTAATTTCAATTGCACATGGTTTTCATTTGGTTGTAATTATACATAGGGTTGGTGTGAGTGTTTATGTAAATGTCACATCAGTTAAAACTAAAGGTCATGCCCTAGTAAAAATCAATGCATGTGATAAATAACATAGATTATGGTCATTTGATTGCTTTAAAAATTAGCCATGCCATAATCCAAAAACCACAACATGTGACTAAGCCTTAATAAGGCTATGACCAATGTCTCACAAAACACCACAAAAATTTGCATATTGTAATCAATTTTCATCATGTAGCCTTCACACCATGAAACTTGAGGCAAAACATCATTGTAAATGTAAGAATTGTAACCCATGGGGGGCAATTTCACATGTTTCATACTTTCAAAGCTGAAAAAAGCCTTGTAAGTGGTCAAAGCCTCATTCCCCAAGAGGGGGGTTGTGGTGGGTTATAAAAAATGCCTTTTGGGATGCCAAAAATGGCAATTTGATGGGTTTTATGGGGGGTTGATGAGCGGCGAGGTACCCCTATGCCCAACCATACGAATCATGAAGCAATCATGTGTGACTCGATCGAATTCTACTGACTTTATTGTTTCCAATGCATTAGCCCTTTAGGAAGTGAATCTAGCCTTAATGTTAATCGTTGTCCTCCCAATTAGACATGTGATGCACGTTGGTAAGGTTAAGTGTAACTGAGGCATCCAATTTTTATCATTTTTTATTTTATATCTTGGGTACTCGAAATGTAGATAAAATAGAGTTTAATTAACTAATCTAAATATCTAATTAACTAATCATTTAACTAATCCTAACATAAGTATCTGTTCCCACTTTCCATACATGTCTTAAACCCACGTATCCACTACTAGGCAACCAAATGCTATGTTATTGGGCGTACCAAGCGATAATGTTGCTGGGACTACCAAGTGAATACATGTTATGCTTGAAGCAATCGTACTTATGTATTTAACCTATCTAGCTTAATAATCTCATTAACTCAATTGTTGGAAAATAACTATGAAATAATTAATAACAATTAACAAATAATTGAAAACATTGAATGCATAAATAAAAGAGCTAATCTATCCAAAGTGCTGCAAGGTTTATTAGAAAGCTCATCTTTATTGCCACACACACTATCGTGCTTAAGTACAACAATGCTCGAATAAAGATCTATACACTCAATGACTCCTAGTGTAGGAACTTAGGGAAAACTTCTAACTTTCGAATGGAAACAATGCAAGAGCTTCACTACAATTGAAATCTAGACTCCTATAAATGCACTAGGTAGGCATGTATTTATAGGCGATGGACAGACACCATGTCTTGATGCAAGTCAAAATGTGTTGACAGGGCCTCTTTGATGAGGCCTCGTCGATGTAGTCAGTTGCGTCAATGAGGCCTCGTCAACGTAGCCAACCAACAACAACTTATCATACTCCCATGACTAAATGAAAACTCATCTTCAAGTTCTTTTTTTACAAAAATTGAAAAGGTATGGGATTATTGATTGACTTTTTTTTTAACAAAACTAACTTGACTGACTTGACAAAAAAATGGAGTGCCTGGGTATACGGATCAACACATTACAAAAATGGTGGTGTTTAGGACACAAAATTGAACACCATGATACAACTTCATCAAAAATTTGGATAACATGTTCCTTGATGATGTGAAGCTTGTTGGAGAAGATCAAATAGTCCTAAGTGATGGTGGTTCTTGAGGCTATGAGAGACCTTCACTAGCTTCATGCACTAGTGGTGGTTGAGGCTATGGTTGTCATACTTCTATTGCAACTTCAGGTGGGAGGTGGAAAGCATCTAACAGTGCTTTCATTTTCTCCTCACTCCTAGGATCATGCACCATCCATGTAGCTTTCCCAATGTGGGTTGGAACAAGCACATCCCAAGGACATGGGATTGTTAGAAACAACTCCTTAACATTGATAAACCAGGTAACAAACTATTTGCATTCAATGTCAAATGCTCGCACTATGTTCTTCAGCTCCTAGTAGTCATTAATCCATTTGGGTAGGTCCTCGATGATGGATCGTTGATCTATGAATTGCCTTTGAGGAATTTGAGTTTAGCGTTAGCAATCTCAAGCCTTTGCTTGGTGTCTTTGTGATGTTTGGACTTGGACTCGTATAGAAAATACGAGCTAGCCACTTACTTCTCAAATTCTAATCATGGCTATTTGGCTGTTAACATTGCCAAGTTTGTGTAATGAAGATGAACCAACCCCATATATTCTATCATTTATTTGATTTGCAAATTCTTTCAGTGGATCTCTACTTTGTTGTAGGCATCAATCCCATCAAGGATGGGCTACTACATCTCTCTTCCTTGTTGGAGTTGTTGGAGGGCTTCATTCACTTTAGCTTTCACCATCTAGATTTCTTTTACATTAATTTCTTTTTGCAAGCCAACTTGGTCCTTGTAGTGATTTTTCACCCTCTTAAACTTGAGAGCTTCATTCTTCCAAGTAGCGGTTTCGATGGTAGAATTTTGTCGCAAGGTGCGCACCTCCTCCATTGACAGATTTTAGTTTTCTATGGCTAATTTTCTCAATTAAATGTTAACCCTAGCAAGCTGCTCTTGCTTTTGATGAATGGATTCCTGCATTTGATCTTTTTAAACATTAACATTTCGCAGGCAATGATTTTGTGTGATCAGTGTTTAATTTTCTTGGTGCATCTGATTCAAGTTCTTTTTAATTAAATGTGTTTCAGCTTCTACCATGGACTACTTGAAGATGGCCATTACTACTTCCTCCTCAGCCTTTTAAAGTTGTTCCTGAAGCTATTTGATAGCTTCATCTCTTATCATTACCAAGCTAAGCATTGTTTTCTCTACAAGTCGGGCATGAAGTTCAACAACCTTCATGGCCAAGCGTTGATTTCACTCTTGGGCTATTTCTAGTTGCCCTTCCAAAATGATGCATTTTCCCCTTGCATTTAGCAACTCCAACTAGGTTGCAGTGATGTTATCTAGAAGATCAAAGATATCAGGAGTCAATTATCTGGTTCCCACCAATTGTTCCAACAGTTGTTCATGCTGAGCTACATTCATTTTTTTGTTGATCATGCCTATGGATGTCTACACATCTTGGAGTGTAGATACNCAAGCATTGGGATCCAACCTCAAAGGCATCTGCATTCTTTGAGCAGAGAAAATGAAACCACCCCTCTCCATCTGGCTAACTATTTGGGCCACCTCATTAAGGTGACTCATTACTGGTCAGTACACAAATGCATCTTCCCCACTCGTTCTTGATTACTGCTCTTGTTCACTCAAGAGCTACTCTTGGATTTGTCATAGATGCTAATAGAGTATGCAAGCCTCTAGTGTTATCTCTTGAGTGGGTGGTGGTGGAAATAGCTCCTCTTCTTGGATGGCTGCTAGTGTTTTGTCCTTCATAATTTCTGCCCATGAGGCCAAGGGAGTATGCTTGAGAGTTCATTGGAATAATGAACAATACCTACCCTCTTACAAAGTTTTCTTATCAGGCATGGAAAGGGTAGAGTACTCCTTCCACATTCATTCTCCTTAAAAGGCTTCACAATCTTCAAATAAATTAGCTGTGGAAGCTTCATGGGAAATTTCCTACTTAGAGAGGCACATGCATGAGCAGAGAAGTTAGTCATCTTACTTGAACTCACCATTGGATTGAGGTAATAGGTTGCAATCTTGAAATAAATTCACTTCACCAATGTGAGCGCGTGATACTCCTTACAGTCCACCTTGTAACATTGTTGGGTCCACTCCCTTTTTGCCTCAGGGTTACCTTTTGTTGATATTTCTGCCAATTGTGTTCTGATGTCAGAAAACCCCAATGCCTGTGTGATGGCCTCCACCAAATAGGACACTTAAATTCCTTGATCTTTACAATGAACTCTAGCCTTTGGCTATTCCAGAAGAGATAAGTCTCTCCCATGTACCACTCTCCACTAGTCGTGATGATTGGCCACATGGGAGAGGTTTGCAATTGTGTTTTGACATCTTATGAAGATTTCTCCAAAAATGGCCTAAAGTTTATTTCTTGAAGAACTAATCTTTGAAGCTCTCAAGACTTGATTATGTCTAGGCAGGCTTGAATTAGAGTGACCTCAAGCCTAGGCACAAGTCCAAACACTTCTCCTCATTGAGATTATTCAGTAGGCACTTCTTCTTCTAGAATCTATTGAATAGATTCCACTTTGGGTTCCTCCTGAAGAGGTCCCATTGCATGGGTGACCTCTTGTTATTCTTGGCCTTGTTCTTGTAGGCCCCTTCTAGCTCTGGGCTATTTCTCTCATGGTTGCGAGGGTTCTCCTTCTTGTAGGTGCTTTTGTTTGGGTGCCATCTACAATCACAATAGAACCATGGATTAGCAATCATTATGTAACCTTAAAAAAATTGGGATACCTTAACTCTTGAGGGTAGTTACACTTGGCTAAGTTATGATTATGGCTGATTTAATTAACTTAATTATTATTTCTATTTACACCTTACCATTGATAAATCATCTTGAAGGTTGTTGGAAAGGTTAACTTGGAAAAAGTTGATGTTTATGTATGATTAAAATTACTAACCCTTAGGGGAGATACAAAAAAATTTTAAAAATTGCATTAGAAACCTTAAGGTTTGTGGCCTCCATGATAAAGATCTTACCTCCATTAAGTGCAAGATCAAAAAATGGAGTGATTTGGACAAACGGTTTGAAAGTTATGGGCTCTAGAAGGTTTTGGGCTCTGAAAAATTACAAAAATTTCCTGTGTTATGAGCAAATGACAAAAAATTCCAAAGTGTCTGATAGTATATATAGTATTTTTGTATTGCATCAATGAGGCCTTGAGGATGGGGCCTTATCAACGAGGGAAGCTACGTCGATGAGGCCTCGATGACACGGTTGTTGACCACCATTGACTTTGGTCAAACTTTCAAAATACAAAGAATTTTTTCAGGAAATTGGGGTCAAATGAAAGCTTAGAAGACCAAGAATAGTATGAAATCATGAGAAGAGGGCATTGAGGTTCATAAATTTTAAAAAATTGGAGAAAATTGATTTAATGGATGAATGCAATGAAAGATTAAGGAGTACTGAGTAGTTTACACAATGGAAAATACAAAATATAAGACTATAATGATGTCAAAGATAAGGAACCTTAACTAATCAAGTCAAAAGCTATGCAAGTGGGTCCTCCCCATAGCAAGCTCATGCCCTTTTTTCCCTTGCATAACCTCAACTAAGGAGTTTGTGGGCCCCATAGTCGATTTAATGATCATGACAAGTTAAGAACCAACCCAGAATAATCCACTTAAGAATCCCAATACGTCAAACTAAGACATAGAACATAACATAGAACCTAGTAGTGAGGTGAGTTATGGTAGCATGGATGGATGATAGAGAAGGTGGAATGTAGTTCCAAATTAAGGTCATAAGCCCCTTGTGGAATTGTGGTTAAAATGTTCCAAGAAGTTCCATCCTTGGTTCAGAACAAAACGATATGCTTTTAGTGACTTTGCATGGCCACTCTAAGACCAATCCATCTGCTCGAGACACAAGAGTGTCCCCATAAGACATTGTAGCCCTTTTATTTGTCCAAGGGGTGTGCTTTAAATTCTCATTGTTTTTTTATTTTTTGTTTTTTGTAATGGGAACCACACCATGCGAGAACTTATTTATGTCAAAGGGGTGTGTTTTGAATTCCCATCATTTTTTTGAATGATGAGAACTGTACCATGCAACGACATTATTTTCCTTCTAATCATTAGTGGTATGGAACAGTGAGAAGTTTGCAAAAAAACACTCAAGCACTCAAGCAAGAAGAAAAGTACAAAGAGTATTAAGTTCCCTTGAAGTCACACCCGTTTCAAACCTTCGAATCCTTCCTGATTTTTGAACTACCAGGGTCACTGATTGATTAAAAGTTTCTTTAATGAAAAAGGAACCTCAAATTCCTAGAACAAGGAAAACCATAGAGTTCTTTGGATGGGTGGATGATGTGGACTCACTACCTATCCCACGAAAAAATAAACCATGTCAAAGTCATCTGACATTAGAATTCAAAAATAGAAACTAAACATTGACAATCACACATTAAGCATAAACCATCATTAGTAAACAACAATAGCAGCATTGTGTCTTGTGACAATAAAGTAGATTTATTAGCATAAATGAGAAAATATCATACTTATTCAAAAGAAACACAAGAGACAAAATAAAGTAAAATATATAAGAAATTGTAAAATAATCAAGAAAATTTAAATGTACTAAAAATGATATAAAATTAGAAAAATTTAAACATAAAAACTTTGTAAAATAAAAAATGTGAAAAACAAAAAGGTAGAAAAACTAAGAGGCCATGGTAATGGTTAGCATGGATTGCCATCTCCCCCATGACTAAGATGGAAGGAGAAGATTTCAAAAAATAGAATGTGGATGTCCATCAAGTGAGGCAGTATTTACACTGGTCAATCTTGGTTCTAGGAAAGGTTTGACTTGTTGGATATTGACCAATTGGTTTTTATTTGGGCTATTAGATTTGTAAATTATCATGGCCCCAGAGGAAAATGTTTGATCAATTATATAAGATCCCTCCCACAATGTTTGAAATTTTTCCTTTTCAGGGACATGTGTGGGTGTTCCAGTAAAGGACCTGATGAATCATGATTCATCTGGTTGTGATATCAAATCCATGATATCAGGTACATGATATCAGGTACACGATATTGCACCCAACAATGATATCAGATACACGATATTGCAACTCCTACGTGAGCCTATAAATACACATGTAGGTGCACGAGAGGGGGAGTCTTTTGATTAGTTTTTAGTGAGTCAGTTTAGTGTCAGGGTAGAGTCTTTTTGTCACTTTTTCTTCTCAACTCTTTTCTCGCTGTGCATGCTCGTAGTGTGATAATTGTAATTGTACAACATCCTTTATTCGAGCGTGATGTACTTGGACACGCACATGACCGACAATAAAGATCGAGATTACTTCATCATTGCAGCATTCACTTAGTTTAATTATTTAATTGTTATTGTTATTTACTGCTTTCATAGTTAATGTCTCTTCACCCTAAACTCCTTAAACGCGGAATGAATATGACTTAATCATGAGAATTTAAGTATGACTACTTAGTAACCTAGTAGCGTACCTAGGATCTACGCTTGGTAACCCCAGTACTAGTCATGCACAAGGTCCAAGATGTGTATGGATGATTAAGGAATGGATGCTCATTACACTTAGGCTAGTTTAGATTCTCTCCCCCTATTTCCTCTTAGTTTAACTCTCTCTCTTCCATTTTCCTCTTAACTTAGCTAAGATTATTTTCCATTTCCTCTAGGAGTAGCATTAGCTTAGGAACACATCATACACCTCACTCTAGACTAAACCATATGTGATAAAGCAAATACTAGTCCAAGTGGGAAGACAACGAACTGAAATCAATGAATACCTATCTAGATACAACAACTAGCTCATCTACGAAATTTGATTAGATCATGCGTGAAATGCTCATATTCGTATGGTTGAGTGTAGGGGTACCTCACCACTCATCATTGGCGTTGTTGCCAAGGACGGTGCTAGTTATTTAGATTAGTTACATCACACAAGATCGCTGTAACAAGGATTCACCATACATCTTTCAGAAAAGAAATTAAATTCAATTCAATTAAATCACACACAAATTTACAACAATGTCTCTCTCACAAGACTATGATAACGAAAAAACTAGTAAGGAAATTCATTAGAGAACCAATGAACTATATGACGATGAATATGAAGTTTGGAGTACCCGATCTAATGTAGGGGTTTCTGATAAACATAAATGAAGACAACATCGTCCCAACTCACGAATGCATAACCTACCCAGTGACAATGAATCCCTACTAGCCACTACAAGCCTAATGCAAATACAAGAGGCTGTTCAAATATCCCACAGGCATCGCAAGAAAAGTCGTCTACCCAGGCTTGATTTAAAAAACTTTCCTAAGTTTTTAGGAGGCTATGATTTAGATCCGCAACAACATTTACAAGCCTTCTACGATGCCTATGCATAGAAAAACATTGATAATGGATGGCAAAAACTTAAGCTCTTTCCTCTGACACTCGTTGGCCAAGAAAAAGTATGGTATAGGTCATTAAAACCAAAATCAATCCAACATTGGCCAATAATGGTAGAGCTCTTCAATGAAAGAAATGAAACCTATGCGAGAGTGTCAACCTTGAGGAGACAAATCCAAGAGTGGAAACAAGAATAACATGAACCCTTTTACATGGCCTTAGAAAGATATTATGCATTACTAAACAACTGCCCAGGCCATGAGTTCTCTGAGGAAAGGCTAATGTATCACATTATTGATGGGCTCTATAATGAAATAAAGGAGACCCTAGGGATGTATGCCCAAGGTCAACTATATGAACTATGAACCCATCAAGTCCAAGAGCTTATTAAGCAGGTAGCAAAAGAAGAAGGAGAAATGGCTAAATGGGAGAATGCTGAAAAATCCCAATGGGACCAAAATATCACATCAACAAAGGTCCATAATCTAAAAGGGGAGAAATCAACTCACCCCAAGGAGGTGGAACCATCTTTGCCAACACTACACTCATTGGATGAAATTGAGGCAAAGATCAATAAGATGATAGAATGGATGCATAAAAAATGTGGAGAATATGCCAACATTATTGGAGATAGAGTGATGAAAAATCAAGAAATAGGAAAAAAATACCCTTAGACAATTGGAAAGAAGGGTAGAAGAGAATAAGAGCTTAGCTGCCAGTCATACATATCAATGCAACATTTTCCTATATGATCATCCCAAAGGCCAATGCCCAATCTTGTCACATTTACAGGAGCATTGGGGAAGAGTGTTACATCCAGAGTTTGTATAGAGATACTATGTTCGATCATAGTCACAACAATCACAGTCGTGGGGGAGGCCACCCTCAAAATGGGTACACCCTTCATATCATTTGAACCCAAGTGCCTATCAAGTTCAACATCGTGTTTTGCCAACTGGGTCAACATACTCTATCTCACCATATTATTATTATTCGCCTCAATACTATCAACCTGTATCCTCTCCAACATAACCACCATCTTGGATACCTTACACTTCTCCTCAATTTCAAAATTCTCATCCTTCAACTCCTTCTACATTGCCATCAAGTGTTCCAGAAAGGTTTGCACCACAGCAGCAACCCACAAATATTACTTGTGCTTTTGCTAACAAAAGTAGTGGGAACTCTCCTCAACATCAAAGACGCCCCTTCTTTGGGCATGACCGTAAGAAGGGACAACACAATTTAGAGCCCACTATACCTTCCAACCTAGCACAAGTCCAACACTATGGTGCAGCTTCCTCTTCAAGCCCAACACCTCATGTTACCTTATTAGGGCCACCACTCAATACTCCAACAACCATGAGGCCTAATGAATATAGCCATGTAGGGAGACATACTGATCCTTGCATACCATCTTATGGTCAAAGGTACCGTAGTGGGTTGACCTCTCATCAAGTAACTACACCTTATAACCTAACCCACTATGCCAACTTTAATTCATTGTGTGAACCCCAATGGGGTAAGTAGGACCAAGTCCCAATATTTCCAACATGCAAGGATTCCAACTTTTCATTTATTAATCCTCACCATACTCAACCGTTTAGTTATGATGGATACCCCCCATTCTAATAACAAGAAGGATTAATAAATATTTTTCATATCTTTAATTTTGAAATTTTTGATTTTTAGTTCTTCACTTTTCAACTTATTATCTTTTTATCTTTTTACCTTTCTAAAAGTAATCTCATCTTAGAATAAAACACTCATGTGACCATTGGTTGAGGTGTTGTTCTATACTATCAAGTCTCAGGTGACTAATTATTTGGATAGTGAGCCCACAACATCCATTCATCCATTCTATTAATAAGAGGTCCCACTCTGGGTACAACGATATTCCTAGTCATTAAAATTAAAGTAATTTTGTGCTCATTATGCCTAGAATGAAGAATGATGGATCAAGAAGGAATGAACAAGGTGTGACATCAAGGGGACTTGTGGGTTCTCTTTGGTGACATCTGTAGGAGTTATCATGTAGCTTGGTTGTACTAAGATCCTTGTAGATCTAACGAAAAATTGGAGTAAGAGTAATCAAAAGGCACTCAACTAGAAAAAAAATAATGCTATTCTAGGGGGTTCCACTAGAAAGACATGCACTCATGCCTGAAGGTAGGAGGCTTCTCTGGCTTAAGCATTCATTCTCCAAAAAAAAAGTGCCACAAAGTAAAATTACTCCTCCCTTGTATGAAACACCAAGTGATTGTATGCCTTACTGTCATGGTGCTATTATGGTTGTCCATCATTGGATGAAGCAATGTGATGTCACTAACTAGAGGAATGGACTTGGTCCTAATTTTGGAGTGATGGGTTAATGACACATTAATCATTCCCTACACACAGGATTCATTGTGCCCTAAGTCCATTACCTCATGTCCCGCTCTCTACAATCCCTTCTATAATTCACCTCACCTTGCTGTTTGTGTAATTGTGACTTGTAACTTGGGTAGCATGGAATTCATCTCTCATCGTGGTGATATCTACATGTGTGTGTTTTTTGGAACTGGTGTGGATTACATTTAACCATTCTAGTGCCTACGGACATTTTAAGGTGTGGTTATGCAAGGGCATTATAAGTTGGAACCTGCTTTTGGGAGGACCCACTTGCGCAAACTTTGTAATTTGCACTTATAACACATCTCCTGCACATCATCTTATACCCTCTAAGTATTACCAATGTTCTTCTTTCTCTTACCATCCTTCTGGTTCAAACGTTCCTATGCACTACCACATGTTCTTTTCCCCCCTACTCTTCATGATTTTCATTGTCATATTTTACACCATTATACTCATTATGCCTTCAAGACTTGTTTCTATTACCTTGGAGCCCTTTACATTGACCTACACATCCTCAATTTATACCTTGGAGTTTTGAAAAAGTTAAAAATTTTGTAAATTTTTCAAGTGCCCTATTTTTTATAGGATGCAATATCAGGTCCCTGCTAGTGGGTAGGTGATATCGCGTCCTTAAAATCTATATATATGGACCCCC
>MNCI01016409.1:34437-66416 GCA_015680685.1 Gnetum montanum
CTTAGTTGTGGGGGAGGGGTACACGCTGAATTGCATATAAATTTTTTGAAATTCATCATCACCCGAAGGACACTATCAAGGGTAATTAGTTATAAAAATAATAAACATGTGCCAAGAACAATTTCATCTCCTTATCTATACTGGGAAATTAAACTTTGAAACCACCTAAGCAAAGTGGACCAAATATTAAAATCTTTTGGGCACATTTCCATAAAAATTCTTAACTTTAAAATCACATAGAATCATGAAAAAACTTATTAAGGTAAGAAGTAAGGTATAACTTAACTTGGGAAAATAACCTTAATAATGATTGGCCCTGTGTGATTGCAGATGGTCCCAAAGCATGGACAACAAGAAGGTCCCTCTCAAGGTGCTTTTAAGCAACCTAGGAGAGGTAAAGGACAGGTTCTTGCTGAACAACATGTAGAGCAAGAGGAGAAATCATTCAGTATCCATCAAGAAGAAGGCCCTGCCAATGTATAATCGAGACAGGTAGAAGGAAGAGCTACTGTAGCACCTAAACAGGGACAACACCTCACGTTGCCCCTAGAATGTATCTAGGCCATCCGTGAAAAGGTCCATATCAACTACAGTGATCGTGGAATTGAACTTCAAACTTTTCATGGAATTTGCTCTTAAGGTAGTTAGGGACCACCCCAAAGGGTCCCCATTATGGCCTATCCTCTCCGAAAGTGGTGCCTAGTTCTTAGGAGAAACATACCAATTTTGGCACGATAAAGAAGAAGGTACCACAGTTGACATTTGTGGTGTGTCTATTGATTTTTCCATCAAAGCCATTTCGAAGGTATTAAACCTTCCAAATACAGGGCCAAAGATTGCTCGCCTGTCTACTCGTTCTGATGTTGATGCGTGACGAGTTTGGTTAGATAGGGCGTACGATAAGGAAGATAAGGCCTATGGAGAGTTGACATTGGAAGAGAGAATCTACTTTAAAATTAAAACTTATCACATCTTTTCCACAAAAGGATTAAACAAAATTTTAATATGTGTGGCTAGAGGAAGTGCGATATTGATGGAAAACGTTAATGCTAACTTGCCTCATCTATATTTCATGAAGATCCTAAGGCGGTTTGAAGAACGCAAGACACGGAAGTTTGTATTTCCCTTCCCTTGTCTCATTAGGAAGTCGTGCAAGCATGCTAGTATTTGGGGATACACCAATGATGTCCTCAGAAAAGCCCAAAATGCTTCATACACTGAACTACTAAAGCCACCAGCTGTAAGGAAAATTGCTGGTGAGACGTTGGGTCCAGAACAAGAACAAATGGTGGGGCCCACTGCAACTCAACTTGCAGGGCCCAGCCGACTTCTAAGCACAGGACCCAATCAACAATAAGAAGTAGGTCCTAGCACAATCTAGTGAGATCAACCACCACCACCACTGCAAGATTACCAACTGTCGATGAGCCATCTCAGGGCCATCGCTAAGACGGTCAGTTGGGGAAGTCATGATGATGCAAATCTCTTTCGCGTCATCGATGATACCGTACGACCTACTATCTCTATAGATTGTGTATGGGGCAAGGTGTCCATTTAGAAAAGTGGAGGAGATGGTTATTAGTCACAACAGATTTTAGGTAATGTTGCATCCTTTTAGTTGCAACTAGAGACTGGTGAAGGGGCCACAGTGGTGGTTATGCATCACTAGGACATAGTGGAAGCCGCAGAGGTGGTCATAGACCACATCAAGGAATCTTTTAACGTCCCTATTGTGTCACTGAAAATTTCATAGGATCATGGGATGCTCAAACTCTAGCCAGTCCATCAATGACTCCTGCAGAACATGAGGATGTGCTCGATCGATTGCTGCAAACAGGACAAGTGATGACATCCTTATTTGACATCCCACAAGATGTTATGGCAGCACAATCAGACCTCATCTCCACCAAGGGAAAGCTAGTCATGACAGAGATAAGGGCCAAGCACACAAAAGTGGAAGTGGAAAGACTACAAGAAAGGCTCATAACCCTACAAGCCGCATAGTGGGATCCCTCTCAATTCATTTCCACAAACCAGCTGGACACCTTCAAGACTAAGAAACTCAACAAATTGCTGATGGAAAATAAAAGGGTGGCAGAGGAAAAAGAGAAGGTTGACTAGGATGTCTCCATGGCACAAGTGCAAACTTACGCACACGCCAAGGCACTCAAGGCCTTACAAGAAGAGAATAAATAGCTTGTTGCTGAAAATCTTCGGTTGACCTCTGTGGAGAAACAGAAGAATGTTCTCGAAGAAAATTTCTAGCGATTGCGAGAATAGATGATCAGGGTCAACTAGGACATGAACCGTTTGGCTAGAGAAAATCAAACCCTCTCAATGGAGGAGGTATGCGCCATCCATAAGAAGACGACCATCAAAATAAGCATGTGACAGAATAAGGCCAAGCAGCATGAAAAGTTAAAAGAGCACTTCCGAGACCAAGTGGGAATGTACAAGAAAATCATCGAGAAGGAGATCCATATGGCCAAGGCCCACATCAATGCTTTTAGTGATCAACACATGGATTGGCAGGCCATATTGGACACATATGCATTTTCCCACTAAGTGAAACTTAAGATCCAGGACTTGTAGATTCAGGATCTCACAGGGTACATGGAGTTGGCAAATCTACGGTATGCCAATCTAGCCATGTTGATAGCAGGGTGCCCGAGGACAAAGCTCAAGAAGCAAGTAGCCACTACCTACACCAAGTATGAAGCAGAATTTGTAAAACACAAGAAAATATTGCAGAAGCTGGACATGAAAAATTCTAAATTGGAGGTGATTAAAGCAAGCTACCAAGGATAAAAAGATGTCGCAATGGACTTGGGTCAATGGCTTATATATTTTCAGGAGTACAGGGACAAAGCTAGAGCCTATGAGGAGGAATGATAGTTGTTTGCAGCCTAGTATGTCAAAGTAAACAAAATGTTTCTACAACTACCATGTACATGGGAGGTGCCAACTCTATCAAACATTGGAACATCAGCATGGATGGCATAGGATCCCCAAACTAAAGAGGAAAAGCTTTGGGCACTACTTCAACATCATCAAATCCCAAAACCTAGAGCACAAGACAAGGGGAAGCAACCCATGGAGGAGCCACCACCACCAGGAACCACATAAGTTCCATCCAATTTCGTAAATTTGTGATTTTTGTTTTTTTTTTCATTTTTTGTGTTGTGTCCCAATTTTTTTCTATTGAATTCTCCACTGCGACATGAATAAATTCCCTATCAATCAATAATCCCATACCTATCCATTGTGTAATCAATGGGACTTGTTCTCATTTTTACTTGAGGACGAATTTTCATTCAATTGTGGGGGTATGATAAATCATGATTCATCTAGTTGTGATATCGGACCCATGATATTAGGTATGTGATATCGCATCCAACAACGATATCGGATACACGATATTGCAACTCCTGCGTGAGCCTATAAATACACATGTAGGCGCATGAGAGGGGGAGTCTTTTGGTCATTTTTTAGTGAGTCAGTTTAGTGTTAGAGTAGAGTCTTTTTTTCACTTTTTCCTCTCAACTCTTTTCTCCCTATGCATGCCCGTAGTGTGATGATTGTAATTGTACAACATCCTTTATTCGAGTGTGACGTACTTGGACATGCACATGACTAGCAATAAAGATCGAGATTACTTTATCATTGTAGCATTCACTTAGTTTAATTATTTAATTTTTATTGTTATTTATTGCTTTCATAGTTAATGTCTCTTCACCCTAAACTCCTTAAATGCAAAATGAGTATGACTTAATCATGAGCATTTAAGTTTGACTACTTGGTAACCTAGTAGCGTACCTAGGATTTGCGCTTGGTAATCCCAGTAGTAGTCATGCAGGAGGTCCAAGATGTGTATGGATGATTAAGGAACGGATGCTCATTGCACTTAGGCTAGTTTAGATTCTCTCCTCCTATTTCCTCTTAGTTTAACTCTCTCTCTCCCCTTTTCCTCCTAGCTTAGCTAAGATTATTTTCCATTGCCTCTAGGAGTAGCATTAGCTTAGGACCACATCATACACCTCACTCTAGACTAAACCATATGTGACAAAGAAAATACAAGTCCACATGGGAAGACAACAAACTATGATCAATGAGTAACTATCTAGATACCACCACTAGCTCATCTGCGGAGTTTGATCGGATCATGAATAAAGTGCTCATATTCATATGGTTGAGTGTAGGGGTACCTCACCACTCATCAAGACCTTATCTCCTAGTTGAAACCTTACTTTCCTAATTCTAAGGTCATGGAATTGCTTGCTGAATGCCTTGTTCACCTCATTCAAAGATAGGGCCACTACGTGATTTTCATCTAGCACATTCAGATTAATTAATCTCTCCTTTTGTGCTAAACTTAGGTTAAGGTTTAGTTCACAGGCCATTGAGAGTGTATAGAGCTTAGATTGAATTAGAAGTGTTGGAAGTTTTCTATACACTAAGTCACAGGAAGAATATCCAATAGGAAGTTTCCAAGTTGATTGGTAAGCCCAGAGAGCATCATTAAGTTTTGTGCTCCAATCCTTCCTATATTTGCTAATGGTTTGCATTAATATTTTAGTAATCTCTTGGTTAATTACCTCTACTTGACTATTGGTTTGGAGGTGGAAAGGTATTGTTAATTTATGTTTTACCCCCAAGTGTTACACTAATTTTCTAAATGTGGCACTTGTGAAATGAGTCCCATTATCAGAAATTAGTGAACATGGCACCCCAAACCTATTTATAATATGTTGTATAAATCTGGTAGTAATGGATGATGTAAAATCTATACCGGCTACCGCTTCTATCCATTTTGTGCAATAGTCAACTACTACTATAATATACACTTTCCCATTAGACATGGGTGTGATGGGATCCATGAAATTAATGTCCCATATGTCAAAGGGTTCTAGTGGTTAAATCCATTATTGAGGACCTTCCATACGAGTGGTCATCCCCCTTTCATGTTGACAACATTCACAAGCCTTGAAAAACTAGTGGACATCCCTAAAGATTGTGGGCCAATAGTATCCTGCCATTAGGATTTTTATGATTGTGCATCTCCCTACATAGTGGCCTCTGCAAGGTCCTTCATGAGCATCTTGGAGAACACATAGTTGATCTTCATTAGGGACACACCACTGGATCAGGCTAGTGGCACACACCTTGTAAACGTGTCCATTAATTTCCATGAAGTCTTGGATTCAATGAAGAAATTGGTGCTTCTTCCTAAAATCCAAGTCTTGTGGCATCTCTTGAGTAAGAAGATATGTGAGAATGCCATTATACCATATTAATTTTTTAGGGGTGTGTGTTCATTTATTGCTCTAGTAAAGAGGATTTTGTCTAGAAACTGATCAAAGAATGGGCTTTCCTCCTCTTTGTTATCCCATCTTAAGTGAGAAAGATGATCAGTGATCACATTCTCGATTCCTTTTCGATCCACCATAGTAATATTGAATTCTTGCAAGACCATAAGCCACCGTATAACATGAGGGCTTACCGTTGGCTTATTCATAAGGAAGCGAATTGCACTATGGTTCATATGTACAAATACTTTGAAATGTAGCACATAATGTCTAAAATTTTCTAGCACATACACCATTGTCATTAATTCTTTTTCCATGGTGGTGTAATTTAACTGTGCCCCCACAATGCTTCGACTCACATAGTGGATATAATATGGACATTTCTTATCATCCATCTACATGAGCATGCCTCCCAAAGCATAGTTAGATGCACCTATCATTATATGGAATGGTTTGGACCAATCAAGTACTCGTAGGATTGGTGTTTCTATGAGTTTTTCTTTTAATTTTTGGAATGCATTTTCACATTCCTTAGTCCATATGAAAGTTGTATCTTTCTTTGTAAGTTCTACCAATGGTTTAGCAATCCTAGAGAAATTCTCAATAAAGAGCTGGTAGTAACGAGTGTGTCCAAGGAATGATTGAACATCTTTGATAGTCTCTAGTTGGTGTGTTATTCCTTAGATGACCCTTATCTTTTCTGGGTCTATCTCAATCCCTTTCTGCAAAATTTGATGCCCTAGCACAATGCCTTCTTGGACCATGAGATGGCTCTTTTGCCAATTAAGCCATAGGTTTATCTCAACACATCTTTTTAGTACTTGCTCAAGCCAATCCAAGGCTTGCTCAAATGTAGCTCTATAGTTAGAGAAATCATCTATGAAAACTTCAACACCACTACCAATTTTTTGTTAAAAGATACTAATGACCAAGGGTTGAAATGTTACAGGGGCATTACATAGGCCAAATGGTATCTTACAATATGCAAAACTCCCCCAGGGACTTGTGAATGTTGTCTTAGCTTGGTCTTCTAGTGCAATTTAGATTTGGTTATAGCCACTATAACTATCCAAGAAACTATAATAAAAATGCCTGGATATGGTGTTTAATACTTGATCCACGAATGGAAAAGGAAAGTGATCCTTAAATGTTGCCATATTTAACAACCTAAAGTCAATGAAAACTTGTCATTTATCATCCTTCTTTGGTACAATTACAAGTGGGCTGATCCATTCACTATTCACGATTGAATAGATAAACCCTACCTTGAGGAGTTGCTCTATCTCCTTCTTAACAGTTTTCTTCAATTTGGGGTTTAGCCACCTTTGCGGCTACCTTCTAGGCTTTATGGGTGGGTCAATGTAGATGCAATGCTAGCATATTCTTGGATCAATTCCTATTAGTTCTGGATATGACCAAGCAAAGGCTATTGACCATTTATTCACCACTTTCAACAACTTTTCTTTTTGTTTAGGAGCAATTTTGGCATTAATGATGATGAATTTACCATTATTTAAAAATGCACATTCCATTCTAACTAGTAAAGTTTTTAGTTCTAAGGGCTCCTACTTGAAGTGATTAAGGATCTCCAACTCTCCCCAACAATTATCATCATCTTCATTAGAGAGTTGGGATTGGACTTGTTTAATTTTGTTTGTGCCTTCAACATATGCACAAGTTAAACTCTCAATTGGCTTCATGCATATTGTGCTACTATCTAAATCAGCTATCAGCCACTAGGTTCCCTATTACTTTGTGGCTGCTACATACAGACACCATTGAATATTAATTTCTTATGCACACTGATTGCATGCCTTCATGTATGTGCTTTTGATTAACCAAATCTTTTGCATGAAATTGCACCCATTATCGCTATATGCGATGCATGGAATACACTTCTTCTCAATTTTTCCTAACTCATTCTCCTTAGATATTTCAAGAGATAGGTCCCTTATACCCATTCATGCATCAACTAGACTTAACCAAGATGGGGAAGTCACTTTTACAGTTGTCCATCTTGATTGCCAAAAAATCAGTAGGATAGGACCACCCACAAACTATGGTTACAATGTCCTCTACTAATCCCAAAGGGACCGTAATTGACTGATCTGCTAATTCTAAACAGATGTTACTCTTCTTAAGAGATGGTAGGTTCTAGGCTTTATAGATATCATGGGAGATGAGGTTAACTTTGGAACTAGAATCAAGAAGAGCCTTGCATGGCTCTTATCTAGTAATCTATAGAAATATGAGTGGACTTCCTAGATCAAATCTTTTTGTAGGATGGTTGCTAGCCTTGAATCCAATTAGAAATAGCATGAGTTAGCATTATAGTGTAGATCCTAGGTAGCACTTGGTTTCAAGGGTGCTCGAAGGTATTTGATGCAAAGGATGAGGGTACTTGAGATACAGGGCGATCAACCAAAGTAGGTTGTGAGGGCTAGAGAGGATTGCTAGGATGGAAGAAAGGTCATTTTCTTAATCGATTATTTAGACCACTTGGTTGAAAAATAGGTTGAGTGTACAACCCTTGTAGCATTTTGTTGCTATGGCTGTGGAGGAATTTCACCCTACATGGATGGAGTAGGAGGTAACTAAGTTGAAGGTGAAGGTGTAGGTGCAAAGGGATGTAGAGGATGATAAGGATACTAATTTGAGTTTTCCCCTCAAGTAAATGGTGAATGTGTTTGGTGGTACTTTAGAGGGTGACAATGATGCTAGAATGATGCATGACTTACTGAACTTCTAGGAGAGATGGGTTGCTGAACATAATACCTGTATGGATCTGGTTGCCTATAAGGGTATTGCTGCTTTGGTGGTGGCATTCTCCACGATTGTGGTTGGTACCACTATTGGTACTACTCATAAGGTTGTGAAGGAGTTCCACTTGTGTAGTAAGCTTGTTGTTGCTGGTGGAACTACCTTGAACTACCTTAAGGGTAAGACAATCATCTTGGAGCTTGTCTATGTGCAAGGCTAGGATTTAATGCATACACTCCAGACTCTTGTAAGTGTGACATCATAGGGTAGAATCCCTTTGGATGTTCATATTGATAGATGTCACATTTGGTTTCATCATCAAAGTCAAACTCCACAACGTCCTCTATTGCAGCAGCTTTGCTCTTACCTCTTTAGTAGGGACATTCAACTTCTTTTCACCATTTATGATTACAATCACTAATTTTCTCTTTGGATTCTTTAGCAATTTTTAAAGTGATTTGAAAATTTTCATCCAAAGAGTTCCATAACTTGTCAACCTTGGCTGAAATGTCAAAAATAGATTTTTGGATAGGCAAGGTCTTTCTATTTACCACTTCATTAAGTGGTGACTCCTCCTTGTCACAAAATTGAACCTCTCATTTTCTAATGGATGGATCCCTATTATACTCTTCAACACTCTCCCTTTTTTATATCTCACCTTCTTCTTTTGCTACCTACTTAATTAGCCTTTACATCTAATGAGCTCGCATTTTAGACAACCTCCCTTGGGCATACACCCCAAGGGTCCTTCTTGTTTCTACCCTGAGTCCATCTATGACGTGCCAAAGTTGTTCCCTCTGAGAGTAACCATGGCTAGGGCATCTATGTAAGAGTGAATAATATCAGCCCATGGTAGCATCCAAGGGTTCATGTGCTCCTTATTTCTAGCCTTGGATTTGCCATCTCAGATTAGACACTCTAGAGTACGTTTGATATTTATCATTAAATAGTTCTAACATGGTACTCCATCTTCAGATAAATTATGGTTCTAAGGACTGGTACCAACTTCTAGCTTCCTTAATGAGTGTCCTTGGGAAAAGCTTGAGTTTCTACCACTCATTCTCAATGTTTTGTAAGACACAAGCATCTTGAAAAGCTTATAGATGTGTCTATGTATCATAGTTGTATCCCCCCTCAAATCTTGGGATATTGTTCATATCTAGGCACTTGATCTGACTATCCTTTATATGCCTAGTTGGAATTATTATAGCCTCCACAATGTTAAGCATACTTTGAGTTGCTACTAAAGGTTCATCATCATCGCTGCATTGATGACGCCAATGATGGTTTTGGCCACCCCTTCGATTTTGGTGGCCTTCATAGTTATTATTATTTCATCAATCACCTTAATCACAGTTGTTTTGATGATGGCTTCTATGAGAACCGTTAGATGAAGAGGAATGTTTAAAATCAGATGAAGAGGATGAAGAGGAAGATGGACTGTCATTGCCACCATGATGTCTGCCATGACTCTTACACTTTTTACGATCTCCATCATAAGATCCCTTGTTATTTCGATGTTCACCCGAGTCCCTACTTTAGCTATCACTCTTCCTTAAATCTAATTTATGAATAGTTGATCGTAGGGTCAAGTTCCCACCCTCACCATTATTAGTAATAGGTGGAGAATTTTCATGTTGAGAACCTTCCAAGGGAGGGTCCTCATTGTTCTCTTGATCTAGTAGGAATAAGGGGTTAGTATAATGTTTCCCATTTATGGCTTCATGGAGTCTCTCTTGACATTTTTCTTGCTTACATTATGTTTCAGTGGGATGATGGTTCTAAGTGTCATATCCATCCACAACGTATTCTTCGTGAAGATCTGCTATGCCCAATTTCTTAAGGGTTTTAATTAGCATTTTAGGAATAGATCTATCGAGGGGCAAAACAACATTGCCCTCCATATCACGCCATCACATTTGTTCATTCTGATGTAGGATGAAGGTGAAATTTGGTACAAAATCATCTAGATGAGTGTATACCACTTTGTATTCCTATGGAACTAGTGGTTTAGTATCGTCATGCTTATGAGAAGAAGAAATTTTGTAAAACAAAATGAAATTGTCAGTGTGCTTTTATAGTTTATGTATAGTGGAAATGATATGGACTTTTAGGTTCATACAAAAATATTAATGGTATTCACTTAGACCTAAATAGTGCATGTTCCATAAGTAAAGTCCCTGGCAACAATGTCAATGATGAGCAGCGAGGTACCCCTACACCCAACCATACGAATCACGAAGCGTTCACATGTGACTCGATCAAATTTTGTAGACTTTATCATTTCTAATGCACTAGACCTTTAGGAAGTAAATCTAGCCTTAAGGTCAATCATTGTCCTCCCAATTACACGTGTGATGCACGTTGGTATGATTAAGTGTAACTGAGGCATCCAATTTTATCATTTTTTATTTTATCTCTTGGGTGCTCAAAATGTAGATAAAAATGATTTTAATTAAATAATCTAAATACCTAATTAACTAATCATTTAACTAATCCTAACATAAGTATCCATTCCACTTTTCGTACACGTCCTGAACCCATGTATCCACTACTAGGCGATCAAACGCTACGCTACTGGGCGTACCGAGCAATAATGTTGCTAGGATCACCAAGTAAATATGTGTTACACTTGAAGTAGTTGCACTTATGTATTTAATCTATCTAGCCTAATAATCTCATTAACTCAATTGTTGGAAAATAATTGCAAAATAATTGAGAATAATTAACAAATAATTGAAAACATTGAATGCATAAATAAAAGAGCTAATCTATCCAAAGTGTTGTAAGGTTTATTAGAAAGCTCGTCTTTATTACCACACACACTATTGTGCTCAAGTACAATAATGCTTGAATAAAGATCTACACACTCAATGACTCCTTCTACGGGAACTCACAAAAAAATTCTAACTTTCGAATGGAAAAAATGCAAGAGCTTTGCTACAATTGAAATTTGGACTCCCATAAATATGATGGCTAGGCACATATTTATAGGCAATAAATACATACCACGTCGATGAGGCATCATCAACGCAAGTCAAAATGCATTGACAGGGCCTCATGGATGAGGCCTCATCAACATGGTCAGCTACATTGATGAGGCATCATCAACGTAGCCAATGAATGATGACTCATCAAGGGTACACACGTTTTTACATTAGAAACATCTGCAAAGGGGTAAACCTCACCTACCCCCAGTGTGACGGGGTACAACCTTCCCCCTCAGCATGGAAACCTTCCTCCCTAGCATAGAAACTTTACCTCTCAACATGAAAGTTTTACCCCAACATGGAGCTTCAACCCCAACATAGAAATTCCATGAACCCAACATGGAAGCAACATGATCAAGATTTCTACATTCTGTTGACTTCAAGGTTCACCAACCACTCTAGCAAGGATGGAAAAAGGCTCAACATGGAAGAACAAGGCCATTGTAGATGGTGTGACCTCATTACTATTTATAGTAAATGGAATGGCCATGGGAGTTGGCACTTACTATATATTGTAAACTCCAAATGTGGACACCCATATCACCTATATGTGGCAGAGATTTGCAGCAATTTTTTAACCAATTTATAGCCAATTTTTGGCCCATTTCATGGCCCAAAACCTATAAAATCAAAGCCCCAACACCATTTTTAGGTTCCACACTTTGGCATTTTCAACACTATAGCACTTCTGGCTTCCAAGAACTCTTGCAAAATGTAGCTTCTTAGAGCCTCCTAGCGTGGAACCCCTACAATCCTATTATCCCTTTTGTTATCCCCTTGAGACTTGTGGGTTTTTGGTCTCTACGTTACACTTCTAGAATCTCCAACTCCTAGTGTGAAGCATTTTTGTAGCCAAATCCCGCACTTTTCTCACCCCCCAACAATGACCAAAGTGGTAGATCTAAAGTTGTAGTAGAGGAGGTTCAACAACATCAGGAGTGGCTAAGCACCTAGACCATGGAGTGGATTATATCAACTTCAACAGGCTCTAAAATCCTGCCCTAGTGAACACCCTTTTGCTCTCTCATGAGAAACTCTTGTACACATCTCTAAACTTATTCTTTATTTGTTTAAATAAAGTTTCAAAATTTCAATTTGTGCAATCTATTTTGCTATTGGTTTTCAGATCTACATTCTTATTATTTATATCATTATATGTTTTTCATTTTGTAAGTCCCTGGGTTATCTACCAGACCATCTAGGGTACCCTAAATTCCATTTTTTTAGAGGTCCTGGGGATTTGAGGTTGAGGCTATTGTGCCAGATCTTTTGATTTTCTAGTGACTGATTTTTCTAGTTGCAACAATTTTCTGGCATTAGAAAGAGGAGGACCTTAGTCTACTTTCTTCATAAATAATCTGTCTCCCTCATTACCAACATTGCCTACCATTTGAAAGCTTTTTAATTTTTGTAGCAAAACCTTGGAAATCCCCTTAAAAATCAATGTTGCTACTTGTGCCCCTATAATAGAAGCCTCAGCATTAAAGTTACAAGTGGTTGTGTGTTTTAATTTTTCACAACACTTACTGTGAATTTTAAAACCCAAGGCTAGCATTGATACCATTTCCCCCCCTCCCCACCCCCCTTTTAGCTATCATTCTTTTTTAGTTTTCTAGCTTTGGTGGTGCAACTCTTCTAAAAGCCATCAAAATTTTGGAAGTTAGCTAAATCACCATCATTCCTACCTAAGAAAAGTGGCAGCTTGCCAAAACCAATTTCTTGGAAAACACCAACTTTCCACTTTGGCTTCTAGCATCCCCCTTCATCAAATTTGAAATAGTAAAGTGTGAGAGCCCTCCATCTCATCCATCCCCCCCTTTCTTCCTTCCCCCTTGCCACACCTAGCATAGAGGTGTCTTTTGCCACACAACCCTAATCTATGCAACCATCGGTAGTGGTTGTTACCACCACAAATCCACTAACCATCCATGTGGGGCCCACAATGGAATCCTAGGAAACTCAGGGATCACATACCCTATTTGTCCCATTTGTGTCCCAAATACCAACACAAACATCTTTTTCCTTGTTTGGTCCATAGACTACAACCATAATGCAACCTCTCCCCTTTGGCTTATAACCAATAGCAAGGTCACAAGCATCACAATAAACACCATAGCCATGTGTGCAAGCCTCTCAGTCAACAAGGGCATCACAAGGCCTAGATCAGGCCTTCTAGATGATCCAAGACCTAACAGAGAAGTTGAAGAGGCTCAACACCTCTACTTCCTAAAGTGTTAAGATCATGAATTTTTACTAAGATGATCCTAGTAGTCTTATGGTCCCACCTTTAACACTTCCTCTTGGTATCCCTACCCCTCAATTCAATAAGTATAATGGAGAAGGTGACCCGAATGCTCACCTTATTACCTTCCACTCTGAGTGCTTACTATTGCAACCTTAGCTGCATACTATCATGAGAATTTTCCCTATGTCCTCGACTAGGAAAGTACTTGATTAGTGTTGCATCTTACCTAGAGGATCCCTATCCTCTCTTGAGAACTTAATAGCCTAGTTTGTTAACCACTTCAAGTATAACTTGAAGCCTAACACCACACTTGACCAGTTGATGGAGGTCAAGTAGGAATCCCTAGAACCAGTGTAGAATTTCATCTAATGATGGAACAATCTACTCAATGAAATTCCAAAGCCTGTAACTAAAGCACACCTTTTGGCTATATTCAAGGGGTTGGTTAATTACTTTATCAAGTCTAAGCTATATTAGCTTGACCTGCAACCACTTAGTCAAGCATTCTCCTAAACCAAAAAAAACATAGAAGATGCTACAGAAGCTAGCCATGATCCTACCTATGTAGCATACAAAAACCAACATATGTAGAGGGATAAAGAGAAAGGTAAGAAAAATAATGTAGTTTTAGCGACAGTAGCCAAGGAAGCCAACACAACTAACTAAGGGCCAAGGGCCAACCCACCCAAAGCCCCTACTAACAACCAAGATAACCAACCATCAACCTCTAAGGCCACTACATTGACTGCTCCTAGGCCAAACATTAAGCAAAAGAAACGTAGTAAGTACACTATCCTACCTTTGAAGCCATCTGAATTGTTAGATCAACTATTAAATAGTGGATGCATACAATATAAGAAAATGACTAAAGTTTCTTGGAAGAAGCATGAGCAACTATGTAAAATAGCTAAAGATCCCACTTGAGCAATAGAGGATGACCCTCAATTGCCTAGGTACTTTAAACTAGATGGCTTTTGTCACTATCACCAACTACTTGGTCATGACATAGATTTCTACCTCACACTAAAGGATGACTTGCAGAAAATGATAAATAGGGGAGAGTTGGTCCTAGATGCTTTCAACCCAGTCTTATCACAAAATTAGTCAATGTAGATGTACAAGTATCTATTGAATGCTAATAATAATCCCTATATTATTTTTAACATTCAACATTGATGATAACCAAAGACCACTAAGGGAACTATTTGTGATCTGGGTACCCCTTTATGATGAAAGGATGTCTTCAACTTCCACTAGCTCAAGACTTCATTTTGTTGTGAGAGTACCATTGTGAGCATCTCCAAGGAAGCCTTTCTTTCATCAAGATTCCCTAGCCTAATATAACTCAAACAGCCATGGCCCAACCAATTGACATGACCATACAATGACCTTTTATGGTTTTCAATGCTATTGCCTCTTCCTCACAACCAAAAAACAACAACCAAAAAGCTTTAGCTAAGCAAAGGAAGAAGCATAAGCAAAAGCCTAGCTACAAGGGTGATGATCAGGCTAAGGCATGAAAGGAAGTGGATCCATCGAAGCCCACTTCCATGTCATCCATAACCATGACCTCCTCTACCCATCCTGCCTTAACTAGCAAACCATAGGAGGATCCCAAAACCCAAAACCAGAAGAAAGAGAAAAGAACCCAACAACCTAAGGTTGAAGTTTTCATTTTGGGATGCATGGAGGAAGTAAAGCACAATCAAGATGACAAGCCCACAACCAACAACATAAACTTTCTTAGTGAAATGGATCAGGTTATATAGTTCCTCAAGAAAAAGAACAAAACTTTGAGCTTGTATGACCTGATCATGACTTCCGCCACATCATGAGGTGCTAGTCAAAATGTTGACTTCTATCCCTATTAGCAAAGACATCCTTTCTAACAAGAAATCTATCCATGTGATAATAGTTCCTTCTTCGCTGAGGGAAGAAAAGTTAACATCATTGGCATTTTGCAATAGCAAAGTCAAAGCTAGCCACCAAAATGGTGAAGTGACTAGGACTCCTCTTTTCATCATGATTTGGGTGGGGCAATTTAAGGTGCATCAAGTCCATGTTGACAATGGAGCTACAACAAACATCACCCCATGCACCATTGTTGAATGCTTGGGCTTAACAAAGTAGATATAGCCTACAAAAATCATAGCTCTCAAGTCCTTAAGCAAGTCAAGGGTTACTATCAAGGGGTCTATCTCCTTGGACTTTGTAGTAGGGGAACAATTCCCCACAAGCACCAATTTCTTGGTGGTGGAGAAGACACTAGGGTTTAACCTTATCCTGGGAAGACCTTGGTTGGCTCAATTATGAGCCATGTCTTCACCTATTCACCAAAAGATTCACCTTCATTATGAGGGAGGTGAAATCATCATTCACGATGATAACACAATTCTCCTGGCTATCAAAAATGTGAACATAGAGCAAGGATCTAAACTAGAGCATTAGGAGGAAACTCCCAACCATGAAGTTCACCAACCTGAGAGAGAGAAGCAAGCCAAGAATAATAATGATGGGCAATGGGATGTGTTATGGGATGAACACTCTTTCAACATCATCAGTGAAGGGGATGGTAAGTACAGACTTATGTAGAATAGGACTTATACATTTCCTAATCTTTTAAAGATTAGGAATAGCATGCACAAGTAACATGCACCCCTACTCCTTCCATGCTACTCCCTTGTAACCTCTATAACCACATGTGTCATAACCATTTAGCCTAGGTTTTTTCTTTGTTAACAAGTTGTGCCTTTTCCTATGTTTTATTCTACTTTTTATGCATATAGCCTAGAAATTTATTTTAGTTGCATTTCTATTTATTATGGTTTGTGTCTTTCTTTACTTTACTTTTTTAGCATGATATAAAATTAAAAAACTATAAAAATTTTAAAATAGAAAAATCACTTGAAAATAAGAATCCATTTTCAACATCGATGGCCCACCATGGCCTTAAACTAGAAAAACAACATCCCACATGCAAACATTCATATAACATGTCCTATCATGGCCTAAAACTAGCAAGACAATGCAACCTATGTCCTCCATGGCCTAAAACTAGAAAATGTCTCTTTCTCTATTTATGTTTAGCCTTCAACTGCATTGTTTAGCTTATAACCAAAATCATCAACATAGCCATTTACAACATCTATAATACTAGAATAATATATATAACCAAAATTGAAACTAAAAATTAAAATTTAAAGTGTTTATAACATACATAGCCATGGACACACTATATGGCATGTCAAAAAATAATAATAGTCATAATCTTGGCTAATAATAGCTTGTAACATAAAAAAAACACATAGCCAACAAGCTAAAATAGGTAGATGGAGGATGCCAAGGGGTATCTAGGGGAGGAAGTGGTGGGTCATCTCCACCCTTACCACTGGGACCACTGATGTCTCCCAATGCCTGAAACATAACAACACATAGCCAATCAATAACCAACAACCAAAACTATAACTTAAAAAAAAATCTTAACTTATAAAAATAAAACATAAAATACATCAAACCTATGGGGAATTTGGCTCCATGAATTTAAGGGGTAGATGTTGAAGGGGCATTCTCATATTCAGCTAGTCAGTATCCCTAATATCAATGCTAGTAAGGATGTATGTCCTATCTACTACAATTCAAGTAGGTGGTTTTCAGGTAATAGTAGCTACATAAGGCTCACCTACAATAGTGGTGATCTAAGGAGTAGGAGATTTATCCACTATGAGAGTGCTCTCAAAGAGTTGGTAGAAACTCTCCACCTAGATCCCCTGAACGAACAACTCTCACTTGCGTTGTTCAACTGACTCCTCTTTGAGCCACTTTAGATAGGCCTCCTGATCAACCTTATATTATTTCTTGTGGTCCTTTTGTGTCCTATCCCACTCTAGGACCCAAGCACAGTGATCTTTCCAATTCTCAACTTTCTAGGAGATGAGATCCATTTGCATCCATTACTCCACCATCTCTTGTGAGAGCACTGCCTTGTCCTAGATGGTATTCTAGTAGTGGGCCCAAGTGTTCCCTCTAGTTTGCAAGTTTTTTGAGTTAGCCACTTGGGCTTCCACAAAGGCCTTGCAATCCTAGAGATCTCTAATCACCTCCTCCAATTGTTGAGTTTTCTCGCTCAAGGTTACAACCTACTCCCATAGGGATTCATTGGACCTCTATATATTTCATGAAGTTTTTATGCATGAAAATGCTAGATTAGTAGCAGTTTTGTACAAATTCAGGGGTACACTCTATAAATTGGAGGGAAGCTTTAGCAAGGAGTTGATCTCCATGTCTTGGCTAGGCTCCCACTCCATAGATGACACTGCAGACAACACATAGCCATAAAATACAACCATAAACATAGTTTACAACCTAAGATAGCCATAACATAAACACAACCTATAACATAGCTAAACTACTAAAGCATAGAAAACAAAGTTCTTACCTATCTTACATGGAACTTGTTGCAATCAGTCAATGATGTCCTTGGCCATCCCATGCATGAACTCCATCTTGTCTTGGACCTCTACCCATGGTTTCGTGTGAAACTTAGGGATAGGGGGCCTACACTGGTGGCTCAAGAACTACTATAAGAATAACAACGATTGAATGGTTAGGACAAAAGCCAAACCTGAAACAATAGGATATAACAAGAAGCGTTAAGACATGTGCATACTTAGCTCCTCCTCCTTCTCCTTTGGGATGACTACAGGGGATGTACTTGGCACTACCTCACCAAACAAGGCATCTAGATCATCTATATCCAAGTTGGCTAATCCTTTAGCCTCATGCTACTATAAGAGTGCCTCCTCTACATATCTTTGTTCTTTCTCCTCTACAATAGTTGCATGCCTCTATGCTTCCTCCTCCATGGTAGCTTGGGCTACCATGTCCTAATGCTTGTCTGCAACCATAGCACATAGAAAACCAATTAGCACTTAAAACGATAACATAGCCATAAATCATGAAACATTATTTAGCTAAAACATAGATAAAACATACTTGTGACCACCTAGTGTGATGTCTTAAGCTTAAACTTAAGCTTCTTTTGGGTAGGCTACTTTGATGTTGGTGGTGCTTCCTCTACAGGCCTCTTGAGCTTGGCCCTAGCTACCCCTTTGGTCTCTCTACATAATTGTTTGGCCTCCAAGATGCTCATTGAAATGGTGAGGGGCTCCTCCCCCATGTCGTTAGGGGATTCACACCTCCTACCTCCAAGATCCTTAGTGGTAATAGATAGCAAATCATCCATCTCATCTGGTGGGTTATGGGCCTACATGGTTGGATAAATGTGCTTTATGCAAGGCCTAGAAAGTTGGTCTGAATCTTAGGTAACCCATCGTCCATGCCTTCACATCACTAGGAACTCTATGAACCTCTTTAGATAACCTACAAAGAATGCAAAATGCATGTGGATTATGGTAGAGGCATCATTGCAAAGTTTGAGAATCTCCTCATGAAGCCTAATAGCCAAAGTAGCTACCCAGTTAAATCTAGTACCCTCCATTAGGATCCTCTTAAAGGTCCACTATGCGATGTTGATTACCTTCTTTTATAATAATAGTTTGGGAAATGCATGAGACCTAAACAAAGGATATGATGCCTTTACCTTAGGGTTCATGAAGCTATTCATAGAAAGCTTAGAGTGACCCTTGCTAGCATCAAACCACTTCAAAACTTCCTCATGATGGCCCTCTTTCTTCACTAGTCTAGTGGCAACTTTTGTCCCATCAATAGGGATACCAAACGAGTTGCAAAAGGTTCCCTCATAAATGGATATGATATTTGGCATGCCTTGGTTCATGGTGCTAAATTATTAACTTCTTTGTCGAAGGAGTTGATGATGTTTAGCATCTCTGTAGCGGGGATGGAAGGGATGGATGCCATAAATACATTAAGCAAACCTACACACTCAATGTTTGCTTGGATGTATCTAGGCACATATCCCCTCAACCACTCTTGTGTCAATATCACCTCACCAAAATCAGGATGAGGGTATCCTCATGATGTCCTAAAACTGATAACGTGATGTTGGCAAATGTGGAAGGTCTTACAAGGCAATCACCAAATGTTTAGCATCAACATAGGCATGTTTAATAACTAGTTAAATGATATAACACTTAAAAATTTAGTGATCATAAAGCATTAGACGTTACTGATCTTATGTTTACCTTTCTTCTTCTTGCTTAGTGTGGCTTGATCAAAGGTTCTAGATGCAAAGGTCTAATCCTAGGTGCTCTTGGAGCCCACCGACCAATTGTGTATTGTCTTGTTGGGCACACACTTCTTGTAGATAGGGTTGAAGTCTTTAGTGTATCTACCAAGTTCTCTTTTAATTGTTCATACACAATAGTTTTGATTTGAGGACCCTTGGTAAACACATTTAAGATGGTTTTAGCCACTACCAAGGTTTGATCATTAGTAATCAAGCCTTAATCATTGACCCTATACCTGCAAGAAGTTCATAAAATCAACAAGTTAGGAAAGGTAATTTAACCAACAAAGCTAAAAAAACATAAGAAAAAATATAATAACCGTGCTTACCTATGTAGATGGTATATGGTGCTAGGCAGGTTTTGAAACAATGTGTGGACTTTGTGTGCCACCATCAGAGTATTATCAACATTATACTGACTATACTCTAGCATAGTCAAAATCTCTGTAAGGTAGTGTGTGCTAATAATGTCTACTACTTCCCCTACTGCCTGAGGCATTGGATTGTCTATGATGAACTTGGAAATTAGATTGGATGCCCAAGGCATCAGCATCTCCACTATGACCCTAGCCACATCCGTAGACAAGTGTGATCATAGCATCACATTGAAATTCTACAGGATGTAGGCAAGGAATTCCCTTGCCCCTAGATGGAACCCTAGAGAGCTCACCTCTAAGGTCATGTTAAGAAAAGGGGCATTTTCCTTAGGGTGGCTGATGTAGCACAAGATGCCCACTAACTCAACAACATTGAGTATTGGCTTCAAGAAGGCCTTGCATGAAAAAGCAAAAATATCATGGCCAATTAGAATTTCTTGACAAGTTTGTAAAACATCATAGTTAGCGGTGAAATTAGCTCTCATAAAAACCTCTAAGGTGTTTATTCAAACTTATCTAAGGATTCAACAAAAACATCATTACAACCCTTATAGCAATTATGCATCATAGCCAAAAATCATGCCTTAGTCCAAAACTGTAGTGACAAAAAATGGCTTGAAACTTAAGAAAACAACCATAAAAACAAAAAGCTTACTAAAATTAGGAAAATATGTTTATCACAGAATTTATTTTAGAGCATATTTACTATCTTTAGGCATCCCCAAGGGCATGTAAATTAAGAAGAGAAATCTCTAAGTATGTTAATAACATCCATCTCCAAAGGGGTAAATTGCTACAACCAAAATTAAGCCTAATTGACACAACCTTAATAAAAAATTCATTAAAAATCATCTTAGATTCAATTTCAATGATTCCACCATAGAAGGAATCCTTAAATAATAAGTTTTTCATCCATGGCCATTATAACTAGAAATACATAACCATTTTTACATAAAGCATAGGCAAAAATAGCAAAATCGTAGTCATCAACCTAAATCTCCCTTTGTGTAGGGTTAGGAAAAAAATTCACAAAACATTTGTTTGAGCTCCAAATGAAGTGATTCCACTATTTTTTGAAAGCTTAAATCGATTCCTACACATCCATGCTTAAAAAAAATTCAGAACCTCTTTTTTTTATTCAAAAAAAAAATCATTAACTTGGATGAAAATCTGAAAAACGGCATAAACCCTGATTGGAACGGTCATAACTTTATCATTTCATAACCAAATCAGATGAAACCATAACTAATGTAAAGCTTAAATATAACCCTAAAAACCCAGAACCTTATATTTTTCAAAAATACAGCCGTTTTCATAGTAAAAAATACACAACATTGCCTACTTTTTTTCATCAAAAAAGCCCCTAAAATCACAAAACTTATAAAACCTAACTTAATCTAGCTATGAATTGCAGCAAAAAAGGTCAAAAAAACTTATACCCATGTAAAAAAACACATAAAAATAAGAGGGTATGATTTTTTTTCAAATCAAATTTTGAAAAACATTTCAGCATAGATTTAAGAAAAATGGCTTCATGCCCAAAATTTTTGGAAAAAGCACCAAAACAGCAAACCTAATTTTGAAAATCAAATCTACCAAAGCAAAAATAGTGAAGTAAGCTTAGTATACTAAGAAGTGACCATTTTTTGGTTCCTCGTTATTGGATCTATTCTTTGACTAAACCTTGCTACCATTTGGATCACTAAGGCATTCAAAGGCCATATGGCCTCTTCCTCCACAAATCCAACATTGTATAGAAGAAAAATCTAGATTAGAAGAATTTAAAAGATTTATACCTCTTCCTCTCCCTTTGAAGAAATTAGGTCTTTGTTGTTGTTGAGATGTCCCTTTGTTTCTTCTTGTAAGAAATCATTATAGTCTCCTTGAGAGAAGAGCAATCTCATCTTCATTTCCCTCATCATGCTCATTAACCTACTTCTCCTTGGAGGTAGTCTTTAGAATAATTGGTCTATATTGAATTGCTCCTTTGCTTATGAGATTCATTTCATAGGTGATAAGAGCACTTTGAAGTTCCTCAATTTCAAAGTTGAGAAATCTTTGATTTCCTCCATGATTCTGATCTTAGGCTTGAACTCTAATTAAAGAGTTCTGATCATTTTGATAATGGCATCACTTTTAGGTAGATCTTTTCCTATTCCTCTGATTGCTACAAAAAGATCATTAGCTCTAGAAAAATAATCCTTGACTTTCTCACCTTCTCTCATTTTTAGTTTATCGTATTCACTTTGTAAAACTAACAATTTTGATTGCTTAACAATAGAGGTTCCTTCATAAGTAGCTTCTAAAGTTTTTCATATTTCTTTGGTTGTTTTACATCCTGCTACACTATTGAATTCAAATTTATTTAATACATAATATAAACAATTTTTTTCTTTCAAATCAAACATGAACTTATCCTTTTCCTCAAAAGATCATTTCTTGTGAGGGTTGATGATGTCAATGGTGTCTTCAACACGTGGAGCGTAGCCTTCTAGAATTAACTCCCATACTTCAAACTCCATGGATTCGAAGAACCCTTGCATTTTAGTTTTCCAAAAGGCGAAATTGAATCCATCAAACATAGTTGGATTTGTGTAAGATGTCCCCTCCATTGTTCACTCTTTAAGCTGATGATGATAGAGAAGAGCACCAGGCTTCGATACCACTTGTGGATTATTAAACTTAAAAGGGGGGGAGGGATGAATAAGTTCCAAAAATTGAAACTTAAAGATACAAAGCACACACATGAAATTTAATATGGTTCTCCAACTTGGGTAGTCCACACTCAGAGGATAGATCACAAACACACCTCTAGACTTTGTTACTCTCAAAATGTGATTGAAGGATCCACACCCTATATATTCTTCAAGTCCTACTTTGGGTCACTTAACCTTGCAAGGTCTTGTCAAGCTTGAAAATGTGGTTTCAAGGTTTCCACAACCTTTACAATCTTGACCTCCACACCAAAGTGTTGTACCATAACACCAACAACTCAATCTCGTAGGATCTCAATAAGCTCAAGCACATCAACCCTGCAGGGCAACAAGAACAAGAATTACAAAGGATAATTGCAACTCAATTTGTTAATCCTTGTATAGTTAGGTACAACACGCTTTACAATGCAAAAATGACAAGATAATGAGGAGTAACATAGAATTCAATGATTACAAATAATTATACAATGAATAAAACAAGCATTGCACTTTTCCCAATGCACATCAAGTCTTCTTATAACTATCATTTTTCTAAATCCATCTTGGAACTCATGCAACAACTAGCCAACAGTCATGAAAGACATCTTTCTTGTGCCTTAGACATCTCTCTGAAATTGCTTTTCATTTTGAGAAGACATGTTTGTTTCATGAAAGATGTCTTTCTAAACTTAGTTTGCATTCTGCGAAGACATATTCTTGTGATGAAGACATCTTTGCCTGAAGAAAGATGTCTACTATTTCTCAAAGACGTCTTTGTCTATAAAGCCTTCAATTCTGCCAAGTCTTCTTCTGTTTCTTGAAGACGTATTTGTTCACTTTCCCTTGCACGATGAATGCATCATTTCTTGTCTACAACCTTGGTCTTTCACATGCTTTAATGATGATAACTTTGTTTGTACAGTATCTGGTCCTTGTCCACATTCTTTGAATGTTCGTTTGAAGATCATGTGGGTGACCTACTCCTTTGAGCTCTAAACAGTTCATTCCTTGTCCTTTTTAGCTTATCTTGTTTTCCTGTGTACGTATTCCTACAAACATAATAATCATACAACCATGCAAACAACCTTTGACTCCATTTTACTTAATGTTTTGACACACACCAAAACACACTAAAGGGTCCACAATCTCCCCTCCATAATCTCAACCCTTTAAGCCTTTTTATAGTGGCTTTGGGTAGTTACAATCATCATAAAAAATTAAGGGTAGTTATGAACATTATGCTAGATAGTTGTAACTACCATAGAGAAAAATGCTATACTTGACAAGTGTGTGGTAGTTACAACCACCATGGAGATTAAGAAGCTACAGTTGACAAGTGTCCTGTTTGGTAGTTACAACATCATGAAAAATTAAAATTCAATTGTAACCACTAGGGAAAGTTACAACCACCATGGTAGTTAATTACCATTAAGAGAAATTATAATTGACATGTGTTCCCTTTTTCTTACAAAGTAACTATATATATAGTTGTTATTATTATATATTCATATTATTATATTTATATTTATAATTTTATGTTTTTTGATTAAATGCATATCATATAAATACATATCTAAACTATTATTACAATACACTACGGCTTTGAAAATGGCTTGAAGATACTTAACGGTTTCCCAACCTTTCAATTATGAGTCCAACCTTTGCATTTGGAATGTACGTCTGGTGAGAAAAAGGATAGCCATAGTACGAGCCTGTTTGGAGAGATGAGACGTCACCTTCGTGCATGCCAAAGCTGTGCACGTCCGCCGCTGAAACCCCTGCGTTACCGTTGCGACTTCGCGTCATGGAGCAGCACTATGTGTCATCCCTGCACCACCATCGTTGAATGCCCCTCTCTCCTGTGTGTTGTTTTGGTAGTCATCGTCTGCAGCAGCATTTCCTTCTCTGCACTCGTCCTCCCTACACATCTACTGCACTGCCTTGAATTGGATGGCAATGGCGCTCACGCTGGTCGAGGCCGCGCGCCCAAGGAGCTGCCCCTGACTCTCGTCCCAGCAGCAGTTCCTGCAACCGTTAGCGTAACCGCCGAGGACACAATAGAGTCTCTTCGTTGAACAGGCTGCGATACACGTTCGTGTGACTGCTGCTTCTCAGCCCAACTTCGCGCGGAAATGCACTTTTTTGACGACGTCGGCAATGCCATGGCCTTAGTCTGAACGGAGCCTGTTCAATTCTGGGAAAGTTTCCAAGAGGCCTGATAGCATCTTTCAACTTGAAGAGGGAACCCCATACCAAATGGACATCATTTTTAAACCTCTCAGCTCTGAACACAGCAAAGCAATAGCAAATAAGCATGAAAAGTAGCCATAACTCTATATACCCTTGTTTCCAAACCGTGTTGCTGGCCACTAAGCATTTATATGTAGGTTTAACATTTTACTTTTTATTTCACTTTGTCTCCTTCAATCGTCTCAGCTCGAACTCGCTTTCCTTTGCGTTTTCAGAATCTTGTATTAAAGCAAAAGAAGAATGGAATATATTTTTCAAAGCCTGCTCCGTTAGATGGCTAAAATGTGCCAACACATTCGTATTAGCCTATTATATAACTCACAACATGGATGATTGAGCAATCTTTTATGGAAATTAGGAGATATGATTTTTGAAATTCTAAAACTTTAAATCATGGAAAAGAAAGTACAGTCAAGGTTATGGAGAAACCAAATAACCTTAGCATTGATATTTAAAATCTAGTCAAAAAGACATATCTGTACCATTAACATACATTTAATTGCCAAATCAACATGCCTAGATGTTAAACTTTACCATGTGGCATACTTAATTAACTAAATAAAAGAAATTTTTTAAGAATAAGTTCTTCCTAACCCATACTAATATCAATCATGTGCCATTCATCCTCTATGATAACTTCAATACAAAAGTTGGAAGTAGGGTTTATCAATTCTTAAAATATGGATGTATAAAAGAACTCATGCAAGATGAACTTGATTTGAAATCAATTCAACATGTGATTCCATTGGCCAATGCATACTCCATGTATTTCAAATCTTCAATAAATAAGTCAAATTCCAAAATTTAGGAATAGATGATGTTGATACATAATACTCATTAAGTACTATAGTTTATCAACTATGCTACTATGACCAATGAAGATGGATCAACATCATTTTCCATCAAGACCCTTGACTACATTTGGCATGATGTCCAATTCTTCCAAGTTACAAAGTTGTTAGAGCTAATTTCTAAGGAAGAATTGAGAGACAAGATCAAGCCCTACCTTCCCAAAAAAAGCCATCTAACCATATACCCCTAATGGTAGAACTACAATTACTTCCATTAATTTCTAAGGTAGATTAAGATCAAGGAGTATCTTAACCTTACTTCTATTTAGAATATTCCTATTTTAATTAGGTAAGTAAAATATCGTAAGGGAATGCAAGTTAGAAATAAACGATTTTCCCTACCTTTACTTGGATAACCATATATGAGTAGCACTTTGTGTGACCCTAGCTAGGACTAGTTATTAGTGATTGATAGACCTTTAATTAACCTCTTGTTATTACCTTAGAGAATTAGGTAAGTATTAATAAAATAATATTGAAATTCCCATATATTCTTCTTAATTATTATTTTTTACAAAATAAGTAGAAGAACATTAGGATATTCAATCATATTTCAAAAAGAAAAATAAAGCGTTGAAGCATAGAAGCATGAAATAAGACATTGAAGCTGACAAAAGATTGTGAATGTGGACTCATTCAAGTATGAACAAAACCTATGTGGGGTAGACTGTCACATTACCATTCTCAAATGTTTCCACTACATAATGAAGATGTGTATCTTCATAAAAATTTTTGTGATTATTGTAATAAGACTCGAAAGGGCAAGTTGTAATTAAGACCTAAAAGGATGCGTTATAATAATAGGCATATCTCTCGAGATGATATTTGAAGGTTTGAACTAAGGCATTTATACCTGAGCATTAGAAGTTGTATTAGCATAGAGTTGTGGAGCCAGTAAAGGTAAGTAACAAGTGTTAGTGAAGCAGGATAGGAATAAGACTAGTAATTCCTTCTAGCTGGTTGTAGGCCTAACCATGGTGGTAGTGTTGGATAGCCTCCAAAGGATAGATACCAAAGGAGAGTAACCCTAAGGAACACCCAAAGCATCACCCAGATACATTAGTTCATATCATTAAAGCATTCTTTTCTTTTCTCTTTTGCATTTTTCCTATTAATTTTCTTATACATAATGTTGAATGTTAATTATATTTGACATTGTCATGTTATCTTCTGATGCATAATGATTAATATGTCATATATATGACGTTTGCACAACATGAGAATGAGATGTCAAAAATTTATTATGATGTTATTTAGGCTAACTAATGTACCTGTAACATTTATGACCTTGATGAATAAAATCTTTTAAGAATACCTTGATAAATATTCTATTGTATTTATGGATGATATACTTGTTTATTTTAATACTAGAGAAGAAGGTGTAGAACATTTGAAAATTACTATGAAATTTCTTAAATAAAACCAATTAAATAAAAACTAAATGTGATTTCTTTAAGGAAAAAGTATTGTATTTGGGCCAGATCATATCTTAACAAGAATTACAAGTAGATCTATCCAAAATTAGTTCCATCAATGAATAACCAATACCTAAGGATGCTACAACAACTTGCAATTTTTTGGATCTAACAAGATTTTTCCATTTCTTCATTAAATATTACACTACTCTTGGAGCTCCTCTAACTAGTATCTTACAATGAAAATGTATTTTTAAGTTTTATAAAATATGCAAAAAAGCATTTCTAAGATTGAAGATGATATTAATAATAGCACCTATCATGAGAATTCTAGATGAAAATTTATCATTCAAAGTATCCACGAATATCTATAAAGTGAGAATGAGTATTGTTCTTTCACAAAAAAACAAAGTGGTATGTTTTGAATGTCATAAATTATAAGAATCTAAGGTAAATTGTTCAACCCATAATTTGAAATTATTAGTGATCATACACACTTAAAAAATTTTGAGACTTTATCTTTGTGGGAAATGAGTTATATTAAAAATTGATCACAAGACTCTAGAAAAGAAAACCTATCTTAAATAAAAGATCTTTTACATGGATGGAATTACTTGTTGAACATGTGTAATGTCCCATCCCTTGTTAAGGGTGGAAACAATTGTAAACAATGTAATTAACCTTCTAATGAAAGGGTACCTCATTATGAGGAGTTATGACTATCCATGTATCCCTTCGAAAAGGGTTTGACCTATGCTATTTAATGCCAGGGTTAGAGGTCGTGCCCACATGGAGTTGCGGAGCCTAGAGAGGCAAGTAATGGGAGTAGCCTAACCGTGGTGGCAATTTCGGATTGCCTCTAAGGCTTAAGTGGCATAGGAAGACAACCCAAAAGGGTGTTACAATACTCTCTTTCATTAATACAATTTTTTCATTTTTCTTTCCTTGCTTAATTCTTTAGTATCAATTATTTATTTGCTAATTAATTCATTATTTAAGTGTTTATAATATTTTCGATATGTTATCCATGATAAATATAATAAATTAGGCATTTATATTTTTATGACATCCAAGAATGGGATGTCACATTTGATATTAGAGCAAACAGTGATTTAGGAACCAAAATGAAAGAAAAACCTTATTCTATTATTATCATAGAACACAAATACATAACAACATGGAAGAAAATATTATTTTATTTTATTATCAAAAGGAATGAAGAGGAAGTACATCGTTAAAAATGGGATAAAATGGGAAAATAAAGAAAAGGGGCAACTATAATTATTTGTTACAACTGAATGATTCAAAAAGATCTATAACTATCTTCAATTGGGATTCTCTCTCTTCAGTTGTATCATCTACTTTGATGAGCACTGCTTTACATCCAACCAGTCCATCACCTAGTTTTTTAATATATTCGATCACACATCTCGCTGCAATTGCTAATTCTTCTTTTCTTTGAAGTTGAGCCTTCAACATTTCCACCTGTACTGATCGATCATCCATGTCTCTTTACATTCCTTTTCCTTTCTCTATAGAGAAAAAATTTAAATTATGAGTTATGAATAAATTAACAAACCAAAAAGAGAAAAGAGAGAAAAATATATATATTACCTGAAACATATCATTATCAATTTGAAGGAAACGTGCACGAGTATCCAAATGGCAAGCATAACATGTTGCACTTTCCAACTCTCCTAAGAGTTGCTCTAGATTTTTTATAGCATCTAGAGCCTCCTCAGGAATTGGATGCCAAGATGATAGAAGTCCAACCTATACTAAATCATAATCTACCTTGAAATTGCATGATTTTGACTCCCATAGATGATAGACATCCTCATGAACAGAATAGGATTTGTTGTTTGAAATTTGTTGATTAATATGTTGAAGAAGTACAAGTTCTTCCTCAACATCTACCACTATCTTTCCAATAGAATAAGAAGAACTAGAGATAGAGAAAGAAAAAACCACTAGAATAGATTCAAAAATTATTGTTGGTGCTGCTTGTGGAAGGGAACCTTTTCCAGGTGTCGAAGGAAAAGAAGATAAGAGTGGTGATTTAGGTGGTGGTGGAATAGAAGTCTATGTAAAAGTAGCACCTACATCACCTCTATCCATCTCTCAGATAAAATACTGTCGCTCCATAGACCTCTGTAACATAAAAAAATTATTAAAATAATTAAATTATTATTAATGTTATACAAGGAAAAAAAAGTATTCAAACAATTAAAACCTATCTCTAGTTGCTTTCCCTTATCATGTCTTGAACCTTGATGAGGAGTAAGTCTGGATTGTTGTTGAGCCTGTTGTTGGGTTGATTACTTTATAACTACTAGACTAATAGAACCTTGCCTAGTACGTTGTCTCTACAAAAGAAATTTATTAGAAAATAATAATAAAAAAAATATAAAAACATAGATAAGACATTTAACTTAGTAAATTATATATAAATATATACCTTGGAAGCAAGAACTGTGACTTCTTCTTACGATTGAGCTATACCAAAGGTTGAAGTACCTTGAATTTCTTCAACCTATGCAAATTCAGCACTCTGCATTAGTTCATTCTACAACCCAGATTGCACTATCAAATACATAAATTAAAAACATAATTAAGAACTAAGAAAATGATAAAAAAAAACATGAAAGTACCTCATTGATTTCTTCTTTAACTCCAAGCTTGTTGTAAAGCTAGTTGACCTTTTTGGGCACCCATATTCTTACTCCTTATAACCCTCTCATTTTCAAGAAATTCAAGGCACAATCGAGAATTGTAACGAGTAAAACATTTTTTGGGATGATCATAACTTAAGATCATACACATGATCAAAGGTATACAACATAAAGCATAGGATTTTAAAGGATGTTGGTGGGCAACATAAATTTTGGTCATTAGTATAAAAAGTAGAGAAACATGACATCAACCAGTCATAAACCCTACCAGTTATAGCACCATGAAGTATGAAAATAGAATAAGAACTAACATTGGATTGTTATCTATACCATAGAACCTTGCTAGTGATGAATAAACATAAGTCAAAATAAGCATCATTAATGAAGTCTCTACGAACAAATTAGTTTTTGCGAATGATGGAATCAACAACATAATTGGATAATTCCATCTTACAGAAATATTTAAATTGTGGAGAACGAGTTATAGGAATCAACGAATCTTCTCCTAGTTGAAAACCTAAGACTACTTTGATATCAAAAGGAAGGATCGTTACCACTCCAAAAACTAATTAAAAAATACTTCTTTTCTTATTATCATATTGCTCAAACCACTCTACAAGAACACCTTACAAAAGGAAAGTTTAAAAATTGGAAAAACTAGTAAATTAGCCAATCTAAAAGTAGTGAGAAACTGAAAACCATCATTCTCAAGCAAGCTACAAACCTGATTGAAAGCAGTAAGAGCATTATTTTGGTGTAGAAAAATATTATTAGGCAATAAAGAGCAGCTACCTGAAGGGACCAGAGGTGAATTTTAACATTTGAAAGACATGAATTCTTAATAATAGTAAATTTTCAAACTTCTTTGTAGACAATCTTTTGCTGGTTATGATGAGTAAATCAACTTACTTCTTATATTTATAATATAATTATAGAAATATTAGTAAAAGAAAAGAGAAACTATAACTTAAGATAACAAAAGATTTAATAAAAGTTAACATATACATTTTTTTAAAGAAAAAGCTAACGTGAAGTACTCTTCGAGATGATTCCAATAGGACCAATTTCATCAAAATTTGACTTACGGTTTGGAAGATATGATCATTCTCTATTTACATGCAATATATATATATATATATATAAAAGAAAATCAACTTGGAAGTCTCGAGTTTGAACCCGAGCCCCAATATTAAGTTTATATAGATAAAATTTTGGCTTGCAACCAGCCGCGATTAGGCCATGGCCAACCATGGCAAGCCATGGAAGAGGGGGGATCGCGACCTAAGAAATCTGGCCTTAACGGCTAGAGCAACAAAAATTGTGTTTTTGTTAGGTTTTTTCTCTTTTTTTTACACTGCTATTTTTTTCCACCGTCGTTGCTGCTTGCCTGCACTACCCATCACTACCTCCTGCATCGCCCATCATCGCCTCCTACATCATCTTCTCCCCTGCCGTCCATCACCACCTCTCATACCGCCCATCACCACCTTCTAGCCACTACATGGAGCCTAAATTGATCATCCATCAATTGAGTAAAAAATTGAATTTTTCTGACAATTGACGAAAATTTTAAAATTCTCATCAATTAACGAAATTTTTGTTTTCAAAAAGTTTTTTTGGGTTGCTACTATTAATTTAAAAATAAATATGCATTTAATTATTTATAAAATTATAAATTTATGTTATGATAGTAACTTAAATAAAAATTTTTTCATTAAGTGCACATGTCCTAGAGTAGAACTGGGATGGGTGACCTCTAGGAAAGTCTCGAAAAATGTGAAAATTAAGAAAACTTAAAACAGTTATAACTTTTGATACTGGAGTCCATTTTCAACCAAAAAAAATCAATTCTAATAGATTTAAACCTTTCGAACTCAACAGAATAGTCAAATTTAGCTTTTGGATTACAAAAAATTAACTTTTAATTCCTTGATTTAGGTTCTAAAATAATTAGGATTCAGTGAAAAATCCATAATAGTTTCAACTTTTTCCACAACTGACTAAATGATTTTGAATCCCATAAAAGGGCCATAGAGGCTAAGGATTCTCAAACATATTTGATTTCTTCAACTTACCGATGTCCAGAACCCGAAGAATAAATTGGAGAGAAATGGAGGCCCGAGTCAATGACCAAATGAATGCCCTTGAAGAATAAATTAATGAGATCAGGGATGTTCAAGAGGAACTTTGACACTCAAACCAAGGGTTTGGGATA
>MNCI01016409.1:73140-98035 GCA_015680685.1 Gnetum montanum
AAAAATACCAAAAAAATCATATACCTCAGACTTGCTTAACCATACACCGTGACACCTACAAGCAAGCCTGGGAAGACAACGAACGATTAACCCCAAGTGTTTCTTGTGGCGTTAAGGCATTTAGTCTGCAGAGTTCGACCAAATTGCACGTGCACGCTCGTATTCATATGGTTGAGTGTAGGGGTACCTCGCCACTCATCAGACAGGATACTGAAATCCACCTTGTAGACCATAGAACTAAAATCGAGAGTGAAGGATATGGGAATTAGCTTAATCCATCTAGAGAATCATTGACACAAGTGCATGCTAAGAAAGTAAAATTAGATCATTATGATGGAGCCCTTGGATTTAGTGCTAAGGCAAAGGATTGGCTTGATACAATAAAAAATTACTTTGATATGTTGAATTTGTCAAGCCATGAATGTCTAGAAGTTATCTCCTTGTATTTATGAGGACTTGTAGCAACATGATGGAATGGGCTAAGATCTCAAGGTTTGATTACAAATTGGCTTAATTTTTGTCAATATTTCAAACAAAAATTTGTTCCTAATTCTTTTCTCAAAGATCATAGAATAAGATTTTATTCTTAAGGTTGGGAAAACAATCCATAGATGATTACTACAAAGAATTTTGTGATATTTCTCAATAAGTAAGTCACCAGGATGAGGGAGAATTAGCTTCAAAATTCATTGGAGGATTACATGCTCAATTACATCCACAAACACGAGCCCATAATCCCTAAACTATTGATGAAGCATATAGAATTACTAAGGATTATGAGGAATTGAATCATATAAGAGTGACCCTTCGACAAGCAACTTTTCGACCAAGCCCTTTTCCACAAGCAATGGTAGAAGAAACACCAACAAAAAATCTCGACCAGGATCTAGATATTTTTTTTGTGGTGAGGATCATCTTAAATGAGATTGCCCAAAATTTCAAGAAAAAATAAAAAGGACCAACTAAATCAAAAATTAGAAACCAAACCCAAACATGAACAAAGGAAAAATTCTACCTGCTACAACAGCCATCAAGAAGATATTTGCATCAACTAAATCAAGTTTGCAAAAATTTCAATTTGCTTTATTGATTTTTGAAGGTTCAATTGAAGGTAAAAAAATTAAATTTTTTATTGATATTGGTGCCAATGATAGCTTTATTTGTCCAAAGTTAATTAATTTATTGAAATTAAGTCTCCTTTTCAAGAAAATTATTAAGATAGAACTGGTAGATGGAACAACTGTGAGCAAACATACCAGATATGGAAAAGTAAACTTTATTTTGCAAAATATGCCCTTCATTGATGAATTTTTTGAATTTGAACTAGATTTTGTGGATGCAATTTTAGGAATGTCTTTCTTACAAAAGTTTGATGTTACTACCCACTTTGAAACTCATATTTTAAAAATCCCAGCCACTGATGGAGTTAGGGTTCTAAGGGGGGTAGGAACAACAAAGAAAATTCATACCATAACTATTAAGCAAGCTAAACGATTAGTTAAAAAAGGTGCTATAACATTGGTGGTTAAAGTTATCCAACCTCAAAAACTTTTGAGTGTTGAGATCCCGAATGACCTTAAAGAATATAAAGATTCAGTATTTGGTGAAACTAGAGAATTACCTCCAAAAAGAACTGTTGAACATGTCATTGATATTTTTCCTAGTATACAACCTGTCTGAAAAGCTCCTTATAGATTTTCTATTTCAGAATTAAGAGAATTAAAAGTACAATTAGACCAATTATTGGAAGAAGGGAAAATTAGACCTAGCGTATCACCTTGGGGTGCACCAGTTCTATTCATCAAAAAGAAAGATGGTACTCTAAGATTATGCATCGATTATAGAGCATTGAATAAAGTGATGATAAAAAATACTTATCCTTTACCTAGAATTGATGATTTATTTGATCAACTTACGGGTGCATGTTATTTCTCAAAGATTGATTTAAAATCAAGTTATCACCAAATAAGGATTAAGGAAAAAGATATTGAGAAAATTTCTTTTAGAACCAGATATGGATTATATGAATTTGTTGTGATGTTTTTTGGATTAATTAATGCACCTACAACATTTATGGCATTAATGAATAATATTTTTCATGAATATCTTGATCAATTTGTCATAGTATTTATGGATGATATACTTGTTTATTCTAAATCAAGAGAAGCACATATCGAACATTTGAAAACTACAATGGAAATTCTTAAAGAACATCAATTAAAAGCTAAATTAAGTAAATGTTAACTCTTTAAGGAAGAAGTCTCATACTTAGGACATATAGTTTCCAAGAAAGGATTGCAAGTGGATCCAGCAAAAATTAGTGTGATTCAAGATTGGCCTGAATTAAAAGATGTTATAGTAGTTCAAAGCTTCTTAGGGTTAGCTGGTTTTTATTGATGTTTTATTAAAGATTATTCTACCTTGGTAGCCCCATTAACTAACCTTTTGTAGGAGAAACATGAGTTCAAATTTGATGAAAAATGCAAACAATATTTTCTCAAATTAAAGATGCTACTTACAACAACACCTATTTTGAGAATTCTGGATGAAGATCTACCATTTGAAGTATCCATAGATGCTTGTGGAATAGGAATCAGTGTAGTTCTTTCACAAGAAGATAAAATGGTATGTTATGAATCTTGTAAATTATGAGGAGCTGAGGTAAATTACTCAACTCATGATTTAGAATTACTAGCAATTATTCATGCTCTGAAAGTTTGGAGACATTATCTTTGTGGAAAGAAGTTTGTACTAAAAATGGATCATAAAAGTTTACAATATTTGCAAAGACAACCTATTTTGAATACTTGTCAAAGGTGATGGATAGAATTGTTAGCAAAATATGATATTGAAATCAAATATGTTCCTAGCAAAAAAAAAATGTGGTAGTTGATGCCCTTAGTTGAATGTGGAATTTAATGATGGATGTAGTAATGAACCCTATGGAAGAAGAAATTAAGAAACAAATAAAAGAAAAACCTTACTTTAAAAATATTTTAACTAATATTTCCAATGAGCCTCAATACCAACTCACTTCTAACAGTTTATTGATGAAAGGACAAAGAGTATGCATACTAAAAGGAAATTGGAGACTAAAATTGTTGTGTGAAGCACATGAAGTACCATATGCAGGACACCTAGGTTATAGTAAGACCTATATGATAATTCGTAAATCTTATTTTTAGCCTAGAATGAAGAATGATGTATCTACATACATTAAAAATTGCCCAACATGTCAAAGAATAAAAGCTGAACAAAGGAAACCTAGTGGATTATTACAACCCTTAGAAGTTCCAACCTGGAAATGGGAAGATATCACTATGGATTTCATTGCGGGATCCCCAGTAACCAAAAAAGGAAATGACTCAATTTTCGTAGTAGTTGATCATCTATCAAAGATGGTACATTTTATAGCTTTAAAATCTACAAACACAATAGAAGAAATAGCCCAAAAATTCATACGAGAAGTATTTAGATTACATAGTTGTCCAAAATCTATCACTTCGGATAGAGATCCTAAATTCATATTTGAATTTTGGAAATATTTCTTCAGAGAGCTTGGAACGCAATTGAAATTTAGCACACCTTATCATCCTAAAAATGATGGACAAACTGAACAAGTGAATAGAATATTAGAAGATATCCTACGAAGTTACGTTGGGAGTAGACCAAAAACATGGGAGAATTATTTGCATTTGGCAAAATTTTCCTACAATAAAAATTATCAAGGTTCTATACATTGAACACCATATGAAGTGGTATATGGATGTAATTTTTGTACACCATTAACCTAGGCAGATCAAACCTTAAGAGCGGAATGGAAGGAAGAAGAAATGAAAATAATGGAAAACATTGTCACAAGGGTTAAACAAAATTTGCAAGCTACCCAAGATAAATATAAAGGATATGCAGATCAACATCGACTTAAGAATTCCAAGTAGGAGATCAAGTATTATTGAGAGTAAAACCTACTAGAAGTTCTCTTAAATTGGGAAAATATACTAAATTAGCACCTAGATTTTGTGGATCTTTTGAAATCTTTGAAAGAATTGGAAAAGTAGCATATCAACTAAATCTTCCCAAAACCTTAAAAATTCATCCAATTTTTCATGTGAGCTTATTAAAGAAATTACATGAAAATGATGTACCATATGTATTGGATTGGAATACTTTGTCATTACAATCCAATGCCAACTTTGAAGTAAAACCCATTGCTATTAAAGACCAATGAACCAAGAAATTATGAAATAAAAATATCAATAAAGTACTTGTTCAATGGTCAAATTGTGATCAACAAACTTGGGAAAACAGGGAGTTTATTTTAAATACTTACCCTCAACTTTTTGATTATCCAAGTATTGAATGATAGGTTGAATTTATTATGGATGTAATAAATTATGTTTATAACTTTTGATCTTTTATTTGTATAGATGATAATGAGGAAAATAAGGGAACTAAAGCTAAGGAGCATAACAATGAAGCAGCCATTAAGTAGCTGGATATCGAGGAAATGCTCGAGGATGAGCTAGATGCTTAAGGGGGGTAGATTGTAATGTCCCATCCCTTGTTAAAGGTGGAAACAATTGTAAATAATGTAATTAACCTTCTAATGAAGGGGTACCTCATTATGAGGAGTTATGACTATTCATGTATCTCTTCGAAAAGGGTTTGACCTATGCTATTTAAGGCCAGGGTTAGAGGTCATGCAGGCATGGAGTTGCAGAGCCTAGAGAGGTGAGTAATTGAAGCCAAGTGAAGTAGGACAAAAAGGGGCTAATCACCCCTTTGGCAGGATAGCCTAACCATGGTGGCAATGCCGAATTGCCTCTAAGGCTTAAGTGGCATAGGAAGACAACCCAAAAGGGCATTATAGTACTCTCTTCCATTAATATAATTTTTTTCATTTTTCTTTCCTTGCTTAATTCTTTAGTATAAATTATTTATTTTCTAATTAATTCATTATTTAAGTATTTGTAATCTTTCTGATATGTTATCCATGATTAATATAATAAATTAGGTGTTTGTATTTTTACGACATTCAGGAATGGGATGTCACAATATGATTTTGAAATCAAGTACATTCTAGGTAAATAAAATGTAGTGGCTGACACCCTCAATGAAATGTGAAACTTAATGATTTGAGTTGTAAAAATTTCCATGGAAGAAGAGATTAAAGATCAGATAAAGAAAGACCCTTACTTTAAGTGGATCCTAATCAACATAGTTTCTAAACCCAACTATTATATTTTTCTAGAAGGTTTATTAATGAAGGAAGAAACAAATTGTATTTTAGAAGGGGTATGAAGATCCATACAATGAACATCCTAGTTTCATAGAGATCTATGTAATGCTATGCAAGTTTTATTTTTGACTTAGGGTGAAGAATGATATATCTAACTACATCAGAAATTGTTCAACTTATCAAAGAATAAAAGCCAAGCAAAACAAGCCAAGTGGCCTATTACAAGTACTAGAAGTCCCAACATGAAAATGAAATGATGTCACCATAGCCTTCATTGTCGAATTACCAATGACCAAGAAAGAAAATGACTTAATCTTGGTAGTGACTGATCATTTGTAAAAAAATGGCTCATTTCATATCCTTAAAATCTTCCAATAGTGTAAAAATGTTAGCCCATAAATTTGTACAAGAAATGTTCTAGTTACATGTATGTCTAATATTGATCATATCAAATAGAAATTTGACCATTATTTATGGATTTTTGCAAAACTTTTCAAGAAATTTGAAGCCTAACTAAAGTTTATCACAATGTACCATCCTAAAACTAATGGCCAAAAAAATAGGTTAATAGGATATTAGAAAATATTTTAAGGAATTATGTTAGGAGTATAACCAAGACTTGGAAAAACTACTTAAACTTGGTAAAATTTTTCTATAATAATAACTACTAAGAATCTATACAAAGAACTCCAATTGAAATTGTGTATGAGTGAAATTTTCAAATGCAATTACCATAGGATGATCCTACCTTAAGAGTAGAATGGAAAGAAGATGAAATAAAAATTATAAAAAAAACATTGTCAAAAAGGTGAAACAAAATCTACAAGAAATCCAAGATAAGTACAAAGGTTATACCAACCAACATCATCTTAAGAAGGAGTTCTAAATAAGAGATCAAGTACTCTTAGTTGACCTTTTGATATGTCAAAACCTTAGAAAATGGAGAATGTGAAAAATGTGTTTATGTGGCTTTGCATGATTAGGAAAGAACAAGACAAGGACTCTATTTGATTGGGACAAGAGCACAACAAAGAGCATGATGAGAATGGGATAAGATCACAAACAAGAACATGATGATAGGGACAAAAACCTAGATGTGATCAAGATAAGATCAAGACAAGAGTAAGTTAAGAAGATTAATATGAGAGCTACATTTCCAAAGTCTTAGCCAAGAGTCTGAAGAAATCACAAAGATGCACAAAGACAAGAACTTGAAAGAAGGTGTTCTAATATTTTCCTAGATATCCCAAACTATCAGTAGATGTCCCAAAGGTGAAAGCTTAGTCTCAGGCTAGACATCCCACAAAAACAGCAGACATTCCAATTGCTATTGAAATGTCCCTACTAGGACATCCCAAGTGAGATGCCCCAATTTTCAATGGAACATCCCACTTGCAAGTGGAAAATTTTTTGTGAGACATTGCAAGCTCAAATAGGACATTCAAACTAGTCATTTCCTAGTAGTTGCATGAATTCCAAGGGTTATTTCAAAAGGAAAAAGAGCTACAAAATATAATGAAATCCTTGTGAAAATGATAAGAAATATTCATTAGAATATTACATAATTGTATATATCAAGTGGATTAATTTTTTTCTTTATTTCTCCATCATTTTTAAATTATTTTATGTGAGCCTAAGTGCAAGAAATTTGTAAAGTGAAGTTACATTCTCGTATTGATTCTCTTTGTAGCCCTAGAAGGTTAATGTGCTTCTTGCGAGAAGACAACTTGTGATCTTGTTGGCATCTTGCAAGGTTAAGTGTGTTTCTAGTGACAAAACACTCCTTGTGGAGTTCACATCATTGTAAAGATTTTAGGATCCTTGAAACCACATTTTGAGCTTACTAGAACCTTATAGGGTTGAGTACACTCCGAGTAGAGCTCAAATTTTATAAAGGTTGTAGTGCCCTCTAAAACTCATTTTTGAAGGAATAAAATCTATAGATGTGTAAGCATTTTACCCTCTAAGTGTGTACATACCCAATTTTGGGAACCACATAAATTTGTATGCAATTTTTGGTTGTCATAGTTGTTCTCATTAGGGAATTATTCAACCCTCTTCCCCCCACCCCACACCCCCCTTCCCCCCCGCCCCCCGCTCTGTCTCTAAGTTCTCAATCCTCAAGTGGTATTAGAGCTTTGGTACTCCCAGATTAAGTATAATAACTCAAGAGTAAATGATGAAAGGGATATCTATTGATGCATAAATTTTGGACACACCAACACCTAGGAAAAACTTGTTTTAGGAGACTATCACCTAGGGCACCTCCCATAGGGGTACAAAAACTCATGAATAGTCTTAGCTAGAGAGGGTTATGTAAAATTTTGAAAATAATAAACTAAGAAAAATAATTCAGAATTTAAATTGAATATTTTTTAAAATTTTAGAGTACAATAAATAATCCAAAAGAAAAATTCAATTTTCCCTAGTCTTGCTATTGCCACTTGCTGCCAATCCATTGTGGAAGCTACTGCAATGCTGCTTGTAGCTACCATGTTGGATGAGGGAACAGGAGGCTTGATGGTTTTGTGCAATGTAGTAATTTCCTGCAACACATTAGCCTTTGTCAACTATTCATCACTAGCAAAGAAAGATGTTGCTACCATTGGTGGAGAAAGAAGCCACCATCTATCAACTTTTGTCAACCGTGCATGGAAAGAGAAAAACCTCATGCACCTACAAATCCCATGGCTACCATGTTTTTTGTGTACATTTGCGTGCGTTGTTCATAGCTATCAACTACACATGAAGAGAGAAGCCACCATTAGCCACCTTTTGTCAGCTATAGTTATTGTTGTTGGGCACATGTGGCCACTATGTGCTGGAACCAGTTCATGTTAGAATGATGAGGAAAAGAAAAAAAATAGAAAACTATCATTCTATAGTTGCTACTACAAGGCACATTGTTGCAAATGAGATGTCACTATTTTTCACCATCACACGTTGCAAACACACTACTAGCCATTGCCATCATTAGAGAAGAGGCTCTGCCCCTCCCGTGTGAGAGATTGTTGCTGAGAGAAACTTGATATCGCCTGTTGTTGTCAGTGAGAGAGACAAACCATATTGTGCCACCTATCACCTACCTGCTACCAACCATCATTGTGTGTCCTTCACATGCAGAAGAAAGAAGGCTAACTCCCCTTCAACATCAGAGAAGAGGCCTTGCAATCTACCACTACATCTGTCAATTTTGAAGTCTCACATGCCTATTGTTTCCTACTACATGAACACTATATGTGTCCATGCATGTCATATGTGCCCCGTAATCTACATGTGTCATATGCCTCGACTGGTTCTAGTATGCTACCAATGCATTATCGACATCTACTGTTGCCCCTAGCCTCCCCCCAGAGAATGTTGGCCCCCCTCTTTTCCTACCCCTTGGTTCATAGCAATCTGCAAGAGAAGAAACCACCATCAACTACCAACTTCCTTCCACTGCCCGTTGTAACCGTTAACTGCCATTATTCCATGTTATTTATTGCAGCCCCATGTTCTCCGTCTCCACAATGTAGTAATGCCCAATGCCACCACATAACTCCCACCATCATCATGACATCTCTACGGTTGTGGTTGCTGACAACAAGAAAAGTAGATATTATTCAAACACAAAGCTGGCATGAGTTGCTTAGAGCAAGTTTGTATGGCTTCCTCAACCATAGAAGAATGTTGTTGCATGATCTCCATGATTCCTACATGGTGAAGCCTAAAAAAACATGTGCAGCACTAGACAAGAATGGTTAAAAATATTTTGTAGAAATCTATATATTTTATTTTTTGGGGCTTTAAAAAAACTTGGAAAAGTAGGAAGAATTGAACATATGATTTTAAATTTTTTATATCTATATTTTTACAACTAAGACCTTCTTGGGGATATGCATATTCATTCATTAAATCTAAATATATATGTTTGTAATCGTTGACTCCCACAGGCATTGTTGGGCAATGTTCATTGTTAAGCATAGGTGAAGTAGGAATTGTTAAATATGGTAAGTTAAGTTACCCATTATCTTAATAATACAAAAGATAATTTTTAATCAACTAAAATAGAAATTTTGAAGTTTTTGATAAAATATTAATGGATTTACAACTATTTGCCATATTTTCTAGGACTTCCCAATTTCAAGGAAGTGATTTTTCTATTTTCTAAACAAACATTGTAATAGTTTTTTTTATTTATTAGTCCTCACAATCTTGTTACTGGACTTCATGAGAAGAGCATTGCAATTTAGAATCTATTGAGATTCATAATTTTTATTTTATTTTATTTTATTTTAATTTTTTCACGTATGGTTAGTTGAAAAATATTTGTCAAGCTCATAAACTGAATGCTTAGTCATTCGTGAAGTGGGTGGTTCACAATATCAAAGCAAAAGCATATAGTTCTATATGAAACCTTGTAGGCTGGATTAAACAACATGAAAATTCATGGATAATTGGAAGTCCAAGTAAAGGTGGTGGCATATGGTTATGAGAAATCATAGCAAAAGACACATTTTTAATAGAATGTGAGATAAATTTCTGTTTAAAATGGAACAAGGAGGGTCATCAACCATTATGAATTTGAAAGAAATCAAATGCTCTAAATCAAAGTAATAATAGTTTTATTATGGAAAAATTTTGTATATTTTGTATGAAACACAATTAGTATCTTATTTATTATTTACCTTACCAGCTATATCATATGAATTATCACACCCAAAATACTTCTACTTAACCTTATATGTTGTGTTCTAATACTAAACTTTTTCTTTTAGGTTCCACACCCTAAGATTCTTTACATAAATATTATTTATTTAATATCATTGTTAAATATTGTTGATTATGGCCCCGTGCTTGGCATGGGCAAGGTTGACCTCAACAATATCATACAACAAGCTACCAATGTTCAATGGGATTTTATGTGTTGAAAGGCTAGAATGCAAAAATTCTTTAAGTACGTGAGGTTCATAGTATGAGTATTCATCTTGGATGGATGCACTCAACTCATCAGAAACATATTGGGTAGCAAAGATAAGAAAAGAGGTAAATAATCTAAAATTTTAAATTTTTATACCTCTACTATGAAATGCTAGATATGTGGTAGAAGAGGACATATGACCTCCAAATATAACAATTCTTACAAGTTACAACAGAAAGATTCTAGTAAAGAAAGAAGAACAAGGAACATTTATACAAGTCGGGATGATGATGAAGAAACTAATGATACACCCAAAGATTTACATTTTTTGTGCATAGCCTTGGCTAATTCATCAATGATCCAATCACTGATGATGAAAATCAAGAAGATAAGAAGGCTAAAAATCTCTACACCAACTGGGATGATGAGTTCAATGAATAAGAAACTAATTACCCATCAAAAAATTCACATCTTATGTGTATGACTCTTACACATGAAGCTTCCATCTTCAATACTATAAGAGATGCTAAAGAATGCAAAATTACCATTGAAGAAAGGTTTGATCTACTTTGTAATGAAATAATCTCCTTTCAAAACTTATACATCAAAATGAAAAAGGTCATGGATAGTAAAGAACTAGAGATAGCTCAACTTAATATGAAGTGCTCAAATCTTAAAAAGAAAAACTCAAGCCTAAGGGCTGAGGCACAAAAGCTAACCCTTTCCCATGAGTAGATTCATAAGGATCTTGTAGATTTCAAGCTCATCAATGATAGATTAACAACAGGGAAGGATACTTTACAAAGCATGCTAGAATAAGGTGGAGATCCAAACAATAGAAGAGACCTAAGAAATCATTCCCACCATGAGACATCTGCAAGAACTTTACCAAATGGGAGGTATACACATAGGTTTGCACATGTAGCCCAAATGAGAAATACTTTGTGTTTTTACTATGATAATTTTGGGCATAAGCAATCTCATTATTATTTATGATTAAAACATTATAAATTAACTACATTGCATTATCAAAAGAAGCTTAGAAAGTATGACTTACAGGGTAAGACAATTTGAAGACCTAAATATAAAAAACAAGAGGAAGAGATAACTACATGTATTGATAAAAGAACCAGTGATATTAGAGGATCATAACACTTAACTAGAGAAAAATATCAATCCTCTCAATTAAAAGAAGAGCACAAGCATGAAGTAGCATCAACCTCAAAGAAAATAAAAGATTCAAACTAATACATTGATGTTAAAAAAAAAGGATAAAGATAATATGCAAGCAAGCAAGGTACTCTATAATGGGGGACCTCATCCTAAACATACTTAATCATGTCCATGCTTATAAGCAAGCAAGGTAAGCAATGGTAAGTATGATTATAATCTTTATTCCTTGATTTTCTCAGCTTAGTTTTGATTAGTTTATTTTTATAAATGTTAGTGGGTAGAAAATTGTTGAATGGATGTTATTATAAATCTTTGTATATTTGAAGAAATTATCACTTGATCTTACAAGATGTTGAGCTACAGATAAATGCATGTGACAATAAAAATTTTAATGGACACTAAACTATCTTAAGAAACAAGAATACACAAGGCAAGGTTTGGTAAGCTTGCTTGTTACATCCTATAGAAAGACCATCTCTTTGTTGATAGAAAGTGTATGCCCTATGATCCAACTCATATTTGAATTACTTATTTGGTGATATTATGTTATTACCTACTTATGTATCTACAAGGTCCAAATCTTTCAAATTTTTTTTTATGATTGATGTTAAATCAAGTGATTTGGTCCCTTAACTATAATTCATGAAAGCAACTATCAAAAATAGTTTCTTGTTGAATATCCAAGTGGAAAGTTTTGTGCTATGCTACTATCTATGTTCAAAATATTATCTTTTATTAAGGATACTACTAATCGAAGACTTTTAGTTCCAAAGGTCTTCATACTTGATCTTGGCATTGCAATGTAGTTTTAGCACTATGACATATGGTGAACAATCTCAATCTTGTCAATTTGGAAAATCAAAGCTGCATTTTCCCAAAACTAGAAATAAGATAATCTAGGTGGAACTAAGTTCCAAGACCATAACCTAATCTAGAGGTCACACTTACAAAAGGCCTCCTAGAGAAGGTTAGTACTAAGAAAATCCAAAGCTCCATCCTTTAATAGATAAATTTCAAATTATTTCTAGAGCTTGCACTAGAAGAGCTAAGAATACAACTTCAAGAGTCTCCGTTATGATTCATTCTCTCCAATAATGGGGAATTATACGTGGAATAAACTTACCTCTTTTGGAAAAAATTAATAAGAAGATGTAACTGTTAAATCAAGGATATCACCATCTCCTACTTGATTGATACAATTGTAGAGGCCCTTGGATTACCTAACACTAGAGAAAAGCTAGTAGAAATATTTACTCAAACACATCCAAAGGTTAAGAAAGAGTGTGTTCATCAACGCCATGAAGTGCACCATAAGGAGAATGTTGTTCTTACTAAGGTGGGGAAAGCATACTTCAAGATTGTAATCTATCATCTCAATCCAACAATGAGGCCAAGTAAGATCACAACCTTCTCCACTAGGACATGTGTATCTCAAAGCAAAAAATTTCCAGTTAATCTATTGCAACTCATCTTCCTTGAAACAGAAAAGTGTTTCAAGAGAAATGACAAGGATAGGAAGATACTATCCCTCCCATGCCTCATTAGAAAACTCTATAAAAGGGAAGTGATATCCCACTACTCAAGTGATGTGATTAGATATCCTACCACATCATGGTAGGAAATACTAAAAGATAAAGTACATCTCAAGCTTCAAGAGGAGGAGTAACCACCACCACCACCTATAGCATTGAAGATAACACCTGAAATGCTAATAGTTGTAGAGCACTTAAGAAAACTTAGAGAGTAGCAGGTGCAATAATAGCAAGAATCCAGAGATGGTGGAGAATCTTTAGTGTATAGTCCAACCATGAGTAATCTAAATAAGGTCACAAGAACCATCAGCTAGTTGAATAGTGAGATGATACCACTATTCTCTTCACAAAGAAACTAGACACCTATTCATTCTAATCCTAGTGTCTAAGAAGTCACTATATGCATGCTAGGACAAGCATTCCTTGAAATATTTTGGAATGTAGTAACCTTCTCTATAATCATTAAAGAATTTGAGGGAGTGAAAATCCAAGTTATGCCACATAAGGACCAAGAGACAACAACAAAGATGATGGCAGACTGTGTTGGAGAAGCTCTAAATGTTATTGCTACATCTATCCCTGATGTTGCTACCATGGAAGATGTACAAGCATCAACAAAATTAGGGAGCAAAAGGATGATTGTTGCTCATCATGAAGAAATGTTGGAACAACTAATGAGAGCCAGGCAATCAATTCTAGAGATCTATGATCTCTTGAAAGTTATATCAGATACCAAATCATAGCTATTGGAGACAAGGGACAAGCTACTAATCACAAATGTACAACTTGAGAAGGCCACGACTAGCAATTGATAGTTCATCATTGATGTTGTAAAACATAAATCTTGTTTATCTAATCTTGTCATTCTCAAGCCAAAACTCATCAAAGATGAAGCTTTCCAATAGCTTTAGTAGAAATACCAAGAGGCCAAGAATGCTAAGGAAATGATAATATTTAACAAATCATTGTTAGAAGTAATGGAAAATACCACTAACTGTAACCTTTAATAATTTTGCAAGAAAAACTTGTGCTAACTCATGATAACCATCACCTATAGAATGCTAAGTAACAAAAAGACCAAATGATGGAGTACATTCATAAGTAGTAGGAACAACTTACCAAAGTGAACTTGGATATGAAAAGGTTGATTATAGAAAATAGAAATTTCTCAATGAAGCAAATTTCAACCCTTCACAAAAAGACTACAAATGAGGTTTCTGCTTAAAATAATGAAGCCTTGAAATATGAATAAAAATCACTATAGGGACTCAGTCAAGATAGTTAAGGAAGTCAATGAAAAGGTGCACTAAAGTGAAGGTGAACAAAGCCCTCTAGCAACTTCAACAAAGAGATGATATATGGCAGTCCATATTTGATTGACTCAATGCATATAACCAAGTAGAGATCCACCTAAAGGAGTTGCAGATTGAGGAGATAATCAAATACATGAAGCTTTCCAACCTCTAATGTGTAAACCTAGCAATGTTAATAGCAGGGAGGCCTAGAATAGAACTAGAGAAGTAGGTGGCTAGCTATTACCTAATCTATAAGGTAGAGTTCAAGCTCCATAAATATCCTAAATAGAAGTTGAAGGTGCCCAATGCAAAGCTTGAAGTTTTGAGAAGAAAATTCACTTATCAATGATATATTGAATTCTAAGCATGTCTTTATATGATGTGCTTCTTATATAAAATAAAAAAACAATAATGAGAATTCAAAGCACATCCCTTAGATAATCTCATGGGCTATAAGCACTAGTTATGATGCTAGAAAAACATGTTACCCATGCCTAAAGGCATCCCTCTAACTAAGGTCCTACCTACTTCTTCTTCTCTTAGAATGATGGTTGTCCTTTGTGGTTGTCATAAAATCTTGATGGTAAAAGAGAAGGAATATGTCAATGTGAAGTCATGGTAACTCAAATGGACTTGGTCTAGACTTGGAATGAACTAGCATGAGATCATCTTAATCAAAAATTTCACTAAGGATCTCATGTAACCATGATGTAAACTATTCATCTATCATTCTTTATTTACCATTCTCACACTTCATTTTCTCTCACCTCACTACCTCATACCATGGTAAATTAATGGTTTTATTTTCTAGTTTACATAATCCTAAGAAAATTCCTCACATTGGTATGGAGTTTAACTTAAACCAACCATTCATTGTCAAATGTGCCTACAAAATCCTTGTGATGAGGTTATGCAAGGGAATATTAGGCATAAGCCTACTCTCAGGAGGATCCACTTGCATATCTTTTGATCTTCATTAATTTAGAAGCCCCCAATCCCTAAGTATTGTTATAATCCTAATCATCTTGATAACATATGACATCTAGTTTTTGTTCAACTTTGGCATATGAAACATCATTCAATAACTAATCTCACATTCTCAAATTACTTTAATTTCTTGAATCATTCCCTCAATTATGTTGTTGGTATGATTTTATAAGTTTTTTGACTTCCATTTAGCTCTTTTTTTAACCCCAAAAATTTTAAAATCCCTTAATATATTTAAATAAAATTTTGACATGAATAGCTACATTGACTCATCTCTATCGACGTAGTAAGATTAGTCAACACAACCCCATTGACAAATCCTCATCGATGTAACATAAAGGTCTTATAAATACACATGATACTTAGCTCATTTTTCATATTTTTCACAAATAAAAGAGGATTTCTTTTACCATTTTTCATATGTCAAAGCCTTTTAAGATCCATAACTTCTCAACTGCTTAATCAATTTCACAAATTCTTCAATTCTCAAGCTATCGAAGGTACACTCTACATCATGGGGACATCAAATATGAGGATTTTATAGAAAATTTTTTGGAAATTTTGTTAAGTTCACATGAATAAGATATTAAAGCAATATTAAATTAATGATCATAAGAGTTAGTATCTAGAATCAACCTTTGCTAAAGCATGAATAAAATAATATCATAATTCTACAATCACTAAATAAAGACTTAACAATAAAATCCCAATGTTTGACCAATCAACATAACCTGATCAAGCAAACAAAGGTATCCAAAGGAAATAAAGATTATGCATAAGGAACTAATTCTAGGTTATGTTTGTGATCACAGATGGCACCCAAGAAAGAATAACATGCAAGAGAAGCATCACAACCCAAGGAAAAGTGACCATGTGGTGGAAGTGGCCAATAACAACAACCCTAAGAGCAAGTAATTAAGGCTACCCATGCTAGTAGGCCTCTATGTGAGGAGCCTAAGGTGGAATCTGTCCATCATATTCTTACAGTAGAAATAGGACAATCTAGTCACAATGAGGTCCCAAGACCATGATCTAATCTATAGGTCACACATATAGAAGCTTGCCTAGAAAAGATCTGTACCAAGGAAATCCAAAGCTTCATCCTTTAGGACTTGAATTTCAAATTGTTCATGAAGCTTACACTAGAAGAGGTTAGAATACAACTTCAAGAGTCTCCACTATAACTCATTCTCTCAAATAGTGGGGAATTGTACATGGGAGAAAATTACCTCTTTTGGAACAATCAACAAGGTGATCCCACTATTAAAATAAAGGACATCACCATCTCCTACTTGATTAATCCAATTGTATAGGTCCTTAGATTACCCAGCACTAAGATAAAGTTGGCAAAAATATCCACTCAAGCAGACCTAGAGGCCAAGAAAGAGTGGATTCAACAGTGCTATGAAGTAGACCATAAGGAGTATGATGTCCTCACTAAGGTGGAGTAAGCGTACTTTAAGATTATAGTCTATCACCTTAATCCAATCATAAAGCAAAGCAAGGTCATAGCCTTTTCTGCTAGGGCATGTGCAGCTCTAAGTAGAAAATTTTCAGTCAACCTACTGCAAGTCATCTTCCATAAAATAAAAAAGTTTTTTAAGGAGAATGAGAATGGTATGAAGAAACTCTCCTTTTCATGCCTCATTAGAAAACTATATAAAAGGGGAGCAATTCCTTGCTACTCAAATGATGTGGTTCACAAGGCTCCTACCACATTCTATAGAAAATGATGAAAGATAAAGTACTTGCCAAGCTTCAAGAGGAGGAGCAACCACCACAACCACATCTAGCATTAGAGACAACACCTAGAATGCTAGCAATTGTAGAGCATCTAAGAAAACTCAAGGAGAAATAACTACAATAAAGCAAGCCTCTGAAGATGATGGAGAATCTTTAATATACTATCCAACCATGAGCCATCTAAATGAGGTCATACGGACCATTAGCTGGATGGATAGTGAGATGATACCACTATTCTCTTCATAAGGAAACCAAGCACCTATTCAATCTAATCCTAATACTCAAGAAGTCACTATATCCATACCAAGACAAGCATTCCCTAAAATTTCTAGGAATGCAATAGCCTTTTCTATAATGATAGAAGAATGTGAGGGAGTGATGGTCCTAGTTATGCTACACAAGGACCAAGAGATAGTAGTAGAGGCGGTGAAAGACTATGTTGGAGAAGCTCTAAGTACTCCTACTACATCTGTCCCTAATGTTGCTACTATGATAGATGTACAAATATTAGCAAGAGTACAAAGTAGAAGGATGAGTGTTGCCCAACATGAAGAAGTGTTAAAACAGTTAAGAAGAGATAGGCAACCAATTTTGGAAACCTATGATCTTCCGAAAGTCATATCAAATATCCAATCATATCTATTAGAAACAAGGGACAAGCTACTAATCACAAATGCACAACTTGAGGAGGCCACTACCACCAATCAATGGCTAGCCACTAAAGTTGTAGAACTTATAGTCGGTTTGTCTAATCTTTCCATTCTTAGGCCAAAACTTATGAAAGATGAAGCTTTCTAATAGCTTCAATAGAAATACTAAGAGGTCAAGAATGCTAAGGAAATGATGATCTTTGATGTGTCACTATCAATAGCTATGGTAACTACCACTAACCATGACCTTCTTAAAGTTCACAAGAAAACCTAGTGCTCACTCATGATGACCATTACCTACGGAATGATGAGTAACAAACCAAATGATGGAGTACATTCACCAATAATAGGAAGAAATTGCCAAAGTAAACTTGGACATGACAAGGTTAACTATAGAAAATAGGAATCTCTGGATGGAGGAGGTTTGAGCCCTTCACCAAAAGACTACAATTTAGGTTTCCACCTAGAATAACAAAGCCATAAAATTTGAATGAGTTAAAAACAAATATAGGGATTAGGTCAGGATAATAAAGTCAATGAAAAGGAAATCAAGTTAGCTAAGGTGAAGGTGAATGAGGCCTTCTAATAAATACAACAAAGAGTTGATGTGTGGTAGCCCATTTTGATGAACTCAATAAATATAACCAAGTATAGATCCACCTAAAGGAGTTGCAAATTAAGAAGATGTCTAAATACATGGATCTTTCCAACCTCTAATATGAAAACTTGGCAATGCTGATAGTGGGGAAGCCTAGAATAGAATAAGAGAGTCTGGTGGCCAATTCTTACCAAATCTATGAGGAAGAGTTCAAGCTCCACAAAGAGTCTAAATAGAACTTGAAATTGGTCAATGTAGAGCTTGAAGTTCTCATAAGCAATTCACTAATCAACAATATATTGCTAAGAACCTACCAAGAGAATAAGTGACTACTAGGAGTTGCAAAATCATGTCCATACATTCAACATTGAACATAAATAATTACAACTTGGTTTGCCAATATGAACAAGATGTTTCCTACATTGTTGTGCCCATGGAATATTCGAACACCAACTCATCTAGTCAAAGTAGCCTGGATCATTGATAATCCATGAGGACAAGAGGAAAAGATGAAGGCATTTCTTGATGCCTTTCAACTTCTAGCAATAGCAATAGGATAATCTAGACTTCCAATAGAGTAGGGATGTGATAAAGAATCCTTGTGCCATAGGAGCCTCCACCTCCGTGTATAATGTGATGACTTCATCCCATCTCCATCCATCCAACAAGCACCTGATAATTTTGTTCAAGTGTTCAAATTCTTTGTAAATTGTACCAATGTTGTATCCATAAAAATGACACTTAAGAGTTATTTCAATTTTTAGAGGTAGTCAGTTAGTTCCATACTTCCTTAAATTTTGTCAAGGATGAATTTTTAGTCAATCATGAGGGTATGATGAAGTGTTAATAAGGTAGTTGTGTTGACGCAACCCCATTGATGCATCCCCATTGATACATCTCAGGATGCATTGGTGCATGTATGTCAATGTTAATCCTCCTAAAACCTATATAAGTATGCACATAAGTTACATTTATGGCACCATTTGGTTAATTTCTTAGCCAAACTCTTGCAGTTTCTTTTCATAGAACTTAGCAAACTTTTTCTGTTGAGTGCCTACAACATGGATTGAATTGATTGTATGGAATTTTATTTGAGTGTAATATGTACCTAAACATAGTTGCATGAATAGTAATAAAATTGAAATTTTTTCTATCCATTGCAGCACTTGGACTAGTTTAATTTTATTTTCTAGTATTTTACTTTGAATGTAGTTTACTTTTTTATCCTTAAGTATTTAATATTCTAATTTGTAAGTAATATGAGTATAACCATTTTGATCATAATATACTAATGCTTGGTAATCCCAATAGTGAACACTTGGTACACCCAGCAGTAAACACTTGGTAACCCAGCAATGTTAGTATATGTTCAAGATATGTAGAGAAAGTGGGAATGGATGTTCCATGTTTGGGACAATTTAGTTAATTTAGTAGTAAAATTAAATATTCAAACCTCCCTTTATTTAGTTATTCTATAGATGAAAAAAATTATAAGAATTATAGAAATAAATAACTTACGCCTTAATCACACTTGGCCACACAAACAAGTTTTACATAAGTGATGACTAGAAAGACAACAACTAGTAACCACATATTTTGCTATCAAGGATATAGGCCATTTAGGTAAATGAAGTTCATGAAATTTAACTGAATCATACATACACGCTAGTGATTCATATGGTTGGGCATATGGAATACCCACTACTCATCACCTATGAATTCTCAAGAATTTCCTTAAACAATATATCTTACCTTGAAATATTCAAGTTTTGATTATGCATAATGAATTAGTACAAAAATTATACTATTAAAAGTAGTAATATTCAAATAATAATATTGAGTAAGGTGTTTTCATCTTTAGCTTTATCTAATGGGAAGAAAATTTTGGTTTACTCTTTTAATATTCTTCCAAAAGTTTAACACTAAGTCCAAGTCCTAAAATAATACATTTGTATAATAAAGTAGGATAGATAATATTTTTTTAAAAAAATTCTTAACCTTCCAAGCCCAAAGTCCTAATACTTGTACCTTTTGTAAAGCATACAAAGCCTTGAAACCTCTTGGTATTCAATCTATGGTTCACATCCTCACTTATAATTGTTCATATAAATAAGACCTAAATATTTAGAAGCATCTACAATTTTCACATTAGTACCTCCAAAATAAAAGCTATAACATATGTTTCTTGTACCAAAAACCATCAATTTAGTTTTATCCACATTTAGTTGAAGATCAAATAGGTGGCAATACTTTTCTAGAATTTACAACATATTTTACATGCCTTTTGTAGTAATGGATATCAAGGTAGCATAATTTGCATATAGCAGAAGTGTAATACCCCTACGTTAGACACTCATTTGTGATTTGAATCATTAATGTCTTGTTTGCTAGCTTATGTTTTATGCTTTATTAATCTTTTCGTTTGTTGACTATGCTTTTATACATTGAGCTATGTGTCTTGTTTTTTCCTTTTTAATTTTCTCAACAATGAGGTGTTTGCCTAGTGGTATAAGTCTTGGCCTAAAAACCCTAGGTCATAGGTTCAATTCTATTAGGTAGCATTGAGTTATAAACTTCTATAAATTTTGGGGTGTATCTTTTTTTAATAATTTTAGGTGATAACACCCCTTTTTAATTTTATTTTCTTTTAATATATTTTAATGTCTTATTTTTCATTTTGTTTTATTTTAATTTTACTTTTTAAAAATATTTTTAATATTATTTTACTATTTTTAGTTGAGAGGCCAATTACCATGGCCATTTAAGAGATTCATCTTTGGTTATGATAAAATAATTTAATAATTTATTACAATAAAATAATTAAATAATTTTATAGTCATAACAATGAGGGCTAGGTACTAACCTATTAAACTTTGTCAACATAAATAAATAGTTATTTTCATGATGCTTAGCTAAGAGATAACTTTTTCATTGAATTATTATTTTTGATAATGGTGTACATTACTTTTGATTCCTATTTTTAATGTGAAAATTAATCCTAAGTAAAAAAATATGAGATTTTATTAGTTTATAAAAATATAAAAGATTCTCTCAACTAAATAATAGTTATATATCATAAATATATAGCTAGATTAGTTTAATTTTTTCTTTTAATTTAGCATATGTACACTAACTTCTTTTGTTGGAGTTTTGAGGTAGCAAGTATGAAGCATTAGATGGGTTATTGGCACATAGGGTACTACATTGGTTATGGTATGCTTTTTAAGTACTTTTAATTGTTGTAATTATTTTTTTTTATTTTTTAATTTTGTTTATCTTGTGTTTTAGAGGATCTCATATTAGCCCCTTTGTTAGTTATGTTTTAACCTTAGACTGTATGATTAGTTTTAGCTTAGACATAGTTATTAATTTTGGTACTTTTTCCATATGCATGTATTTTAGTTGATCTTTGTTTGTTTAGTAGCTATTTGATGAAATATTTAGTATTTAGATCTCATTGATTTATTAATATTTTCTAAGTTCTAATATATTTCTGAGATTTTTTTCATGTATGAATTTTTAATCAATGTTTTGACCTCATTTTGGTCTTGTTTTCATTCCACTAAATTTTTCAACTATAGAACTATGATTTTGAGCCATAATTTGTATTTTTGACTCCTAAAATGACTTCAAATGGCAACAACCTAGAACAAAAAGTTACTCAACTTGCTAGTATGAACCACAGGGTTCTCTTTTTGGTCCATTAAACCTTCATTGTGGGTCATGATGAATTTTTAAGGCATATTTTATTTCCTCTCATGACACTAGGAAACTTTTGTAAAGTAACCCCAAATCTTCAAGCAAAAAAAAAATAAAATTGAGAAAACAACATAAAACATAGCTTTGAAGGATTCTTGGAATTCCCTAAAGTGTAAAAATAACAACCAATAAGTTTTTAGTACTTTAGCAAGTTAGAATGGCCTTTAGAAGTTTCAATTCTCTTTTTGGCATTTTTCTATAAATTTTAGTTAACCATTTGAATCTATATTTTTAGTCTTAGCATATTTGGCCATTCTTAACATATTAGATTAAAAACACTTTTTGTTGGCTTAGAATTCCTTTGGCTTCGCTTAATGATTTGGGTACATCTCCCCACCACCTAGGAATTATTTGTACATTATATTATATTTTGGTATTTAATCATTTAGCTTTAGATTGGATTTTTAATTAGCTATTCTAACCATCCTTGTAGTGACTATGTGGAAATTTTTTCTTGGAAGTGAAATGCATACTTTTGTTGTTCATCTAGACAATAACTATCAACAATCTTTGTGGTTCCTATGTAATTAGTATAGTATGTAGGGAGCCAGATACTTATACAATCAGTCAAGTTGGTAAGTATCATTTATTGAGTTATGGTTCCTTTCAATAACTTGGTAATCCAAAGATGTATACTTTGGCACAACCAATGATGTACACTTGGCAATCCCAAAATTATTTTCATGAAGTTCAAGACATGTACAAATGATTAAACATGGATACCCATCGCCATAGGCTAGCTAGATTTTGTTTTTCATTATTCATTACTTTAATTAATTCATCTCTTTATTGTCATCAAAAGTAGTGTAGAAATTAAACAACCTCATATGCCTCACTCTGAACTAAACCATTCATGATGAAGCTACCACTAGTCCAAGTGGGAAGATAGTGAACTACAATCAGAGCATAACAATCTAGATGCTACAACTAGTCCCATCCATGGAATTCAACTAGATCGTGCATGAACACTTGTGATTCATATGGTTGAGCATAGGGGTACCTCGCCACTCATCATTGGCACAATTTCCAAGTATGGTGCTAATTATCTAAATTAGTTATAGTATACACAATCGTTGTAAAAGATCTTAATGATATATCTTTCAGAAACTATTAAATCACACATACCAAGAATAATGTCTCTGTCACACGGAACTGACTATGAACTGTATAGTACACACATTCATTGGAGAACTAATGAGATATATGATGAAGAATATTGGAGTGATCAACCTATGTACGGTTTCTTATGATCATGACCACCCTGACAACACTCAAAGACTACATTCACCTAAGGTAGACAATCTTGGAGAAGATGATGTAGGTGTTGAACTAGCAGAGGCCTCTAGGCCTAAGACCTCCTCAAAACCTAGAAACAATAAACCAAGGAATCTTAAAGAACATCATAGAAGCCACGGTAATTCTTCCAGTTCCTCATCATCTTCTTCCCCTTCAACATCTAGTTCTAACAAAGATGAACATAGGTGTAGAGATAGAAATTTTCCTCACAATTCATTTGATGACGATGAACCCCTGTTGGCCACTAAGAGCCTAACAAAAATCATAGAGGCCATTAGGATATCCCACAGGCATTGCAAAAAGAGTCATCTACCTAAGCTTGATATGAATAATATTTTGAAATTTGTAAGAGGCTATGATTCAGATCCACAATAGCATTTACAAGCCTTCAATGATGCCTGTACTTTCTACAATATTGAAAGTGGATGGCAAAATCTTAAGCTCTTTCCTAGGACACTAATTAATAAATCCCAAGTGTGGTATTGATCATTGAAACCAAATTCAATTTGACGATGGTCTACAATGCTAGAACTTTTCAACAAAAGATACCAAAACTATAAAAGAGTGTCCAATTTAAGGAGATAGATCTAGGAGTGGAAACAAGAACAACATGAACCCTTCAACATGGCCTTAAATAGATATTATGCCTTACTAAATGGATGCCCAAGCCATGGTTTCTCTAAGGAAATACAACTATTCCATATCATAGATGGGCTTTGTAATGGAATAAAGGCGATCCTTGGGATGTATGCCCCAGGGCAATTATACAAGCTTCAATCCTATCAGATCAAAGAGATAATAGAGCATGTGGAAAAAGAAGAAGGAGAGATGTGCAAATGGGAGAATGTTGAAAAATATCAATGGGATCCAACTCTTCAATCGATGGAGGTCCAAATTTATGGCAAAGAGAATGAAACTACTCTTGATAAGGTGATTTTGCAACAAACTTTACTGATAAAGGAGTTTATTAATTATTTAGAAGCAAAATTTCATAGGATGTCTAAATGGATAAATGAAAATGTCACAACTCTTATTGAGATGGTAGTGGAGAAGATCATGCAACACAAGCCAGGAAATCACAATAAATAGAGGACATAGAACCAAGAAACAAATAGGAACACTCATCGACCAACGAGAAAAATGACTAATGAAAGTGAGGCTAAAGACTCAACCACAAATGAAGATAATGGATGAAACATCTGCATATATGACCATTTGAAGGTCCATTTCCTAGTCTTGTTGCATCAACTAGAGTATTGGGCAAGTTCCTTAAATCCAAAGTTTGTGCAAAAGCACATGCGCAAGAGATTTCCTCTCCCACAAGCTAATTATAGATAGTCCCACAATCAATTGTACCATCCTATAAGGACTTATTACTAGCCTTAACAAGGTCATCAACCTCGATGGTAGCAACCACAATCATGGGAAAGGCCACCATCAAATCAACATTATCCACCCTATTTGCTGAAACTACACAAATATTACATTCAACACCCTGTTTCTCCAACTAGTTCTACATTATCTACTTCGAATCACCACTACCACTCTCCTGAGTACCATCAACTCATGACATCCCCTAAAGGAATACCACCTCACACCTCTTACTGTTGGCACATTTTTACCATTTCATGGAACAGGTGGACTTATTTGCAAATGGTGAGGTACAGAATCCTAATGAACTAAAACTGTTCAAGGAGGATTATGTTCTTTCTTGTAA
>MNCI01016409.1:99430-146211 GCA_015680685.1 Gnetum montanum
TGGCTGAATCTCTTTAAAGTAAGTCATTTGTAGTTTACATACAATGCAATCGTTACAATTTTCACAACCGCACACCGCAACAGCACATACACATACTCACATTAACTACTGAGTTTATTTGGAGGTATCTGGGCCTTGGTGTTGCCAGAGACCAGCAGGCACCTAAATCCTGTTCGAGGACACTCGTTGGCGGTCGCGTCCCAAACGGTCGCCAACACTTACCTTCTAGCCTACCCTCAATATTCTCATAATCTACCTTCTTATATGCCACCACCAAGGACACAAGAAGGTTTCACACCACAATATCAACAAACAAGTGCCACTTGTGCTATGAATGTGTATAGACATGTTGATACCAATGGGTCCCAACTGCAACGTCGAAAATGTCCCTTTTGAAGGAAAGGTAGCAAGCCAAAGCAAACCATGTGTGAACCCATTGCATCATTTGAGCTAGCACAAGGCTAACCTAGTGCACCACCTTCCTTGTCTAAACCAACATCCTCCAACCATACACAAGGGCCACCATCTCTCCATACTCTAATAGCACATTCAACTAATGAATCTACAAATGTGGGGAGACAAATGAATCCATGCATACCATCTCATACTCAAGGGTGAAATAATGGCTTAATCATCCATAATTTTAACACACCTCATATCCTGACCCATTATACATATAACAATCAAGTGTGTGACCAACAATTTTTCTACCTAACCACCACACCACCAATAGACACCTACTAGCTAGGGCATGAAAGGTTTCCAACATTTCATACATGCATGGATCCTCTTTATCCACTCAGTAATCCTTGTCATAGCCAAATGTTTAGTCGTGGAGGTTATCCACCATTCTAGTCTTCAGGATTCTTAAGTGTTTTTCATCTTTTTACTTTACAACTTTTTGTTTTACACATTTTTTATCTTACATATTCTTGTTTTCATGTTATTAATCTTTTCTAATTTTTTTTACACCATCATTAGTACATTTACTATTTCTTTAATATTTTACACTTTCTTTTATATTTTTTTTATTTTGATGTGATTTTCTAACCTTTTGTTAATAAGTGCTAGGTATAGTGGTAATGCGTTGCTTGATGGTGGTATGTGTTATTTTGTTATTTGATTTTTGGTGTTTGGTTTCTAGCTTTGAATTTTGTTATAGATAATTAGGACATGGTTTATTTTCATGTAACAAGTAGTGAGTCCACAACATCCACCCATCCATAAACTCTATGGTTTTCCTTGTTTTGGAAATGGGTAGTCCCTTTTTCATTAATACAACTTTAACAAATTTATGACTTTTGTAGTTTCTGAAATTGGAAAGGATTCAAAGGTTTGAATAGGGTTTGGCTTCAAGGGGATTTAGTATTCTTTGTGCCTTTCTGTTTTCTTGGGTGCATGTGTGTTTTCATGAATTTCTTACTATTCCGTGTCAACCAATAAAATTAAGTTGAATAAGTCCTTGCATGGTGTGGTTCTCATAAAAAAAATGATGAGGATTCAAAGCACACCCCTTGGACAAAATAAATGCATGTGTCTTTGCATGGTGTGGTTTCCATTTTGAAAAAAAAAAACAATGGGAATTCAAAGCATGCCCCTTAGACAAAATAAGCAGGCTACAAGCACTAGTTATGGGACTAGAAAGACATGTACCCATGCTTGAAGGTTCCCTCTAACTAAGTCCCTTCCTCACTTTTTACTTCTCTTTTCTTCTCTAATAAGAAATGATGTTTGTTCTGTGGGAGCACTCTTGTGTCTCAGGGGATGGACTAGTCTTAGAATGTTGATGCGAATTCACTGAACGTGGTTGGTTTTGGTCTAGACTAAGGATGGATCCTATCAAGTCATTTAACCAAAAATCCACAAGGGACTTCATGTGATCTTAATTAGGAACTCCATTCCACTCTCTCTCATCCATCTATGCTTTCCATGTCTTACTTCACTCCAGTTTCATGTTCTTGATTCGATGTCTTGGGTTGATGTGTTGGAATTCTTAGTTAGTTTCTTCTAGGTTTTTGTACTTAACCTTCCATAACCATTAATCATCCACAAAGCCCATGGACTCTTTGGTTTGAAGTTATGTAAGGGCATAAAAGGCTTGTGCCTTCTTTGGGGAGGACCCACTTGCATATCCTTTGGTTGAGTTAGTTAAGTTCTTTACCCTTAGACACTCTTACAATCAAATCATTTTGTTTACCCCATCAATGACATTTAGTTGTGCACATCTTCACAACACTTTTTAATGAACTTTCCTTTTTATTGTTGTGAACTCTTACACCCTCTTCAAATATTTCCTTGTGTGAAACTTTTTCAAATTTAATGGACTACATATCTATTTGACCCTATTTTTCAACCTTCTTACTAACACTACTAAAGAAATCAATCTACCATAATCACAACCTAGTCAAGTGTAGCCATTGAAGAGATAAGGTACTTAATAGCTATGTGTTACAGCTTACATACTAATTCATGATTCTGTTGTGATTGTAGTGGGAAGCATGGACTAGAAGAGGGACTATCTTCACCAAGGATGATGCAGCAACACCTTGTGATGAGGATCGTTCATGATTGTTGGATCTTCTATCTCTCTCTTCAACTTCCAAGAGGTGTTGGATGTTAGTTTTTTTTAGGATGTTCACTTCTCTTATCATGAACACCCAATTTTGTAAAGCTTGTAACTTCATACACTTGGGCACTCAGCATCTATCTATTCCACTCGAGTTAGTTTGTATGTCAATTAATAATCCCATACCTACCCAATTTTGTAAGAAACTTGTTTCTCATTTTTTTAACTTAAGGAAAGTTTTCATTCAGTCATGGGGGTATGATGAGTCATGATTTTCCTTTCTTGACATTGAAGCCTTGACATTGAAGCTTTGACATCAAATTGTTATTTTTTGTCTACTTCAACGTCACGTATGCAATGTCAGGGCCTAGATGCAATGTCGAGTACCCAACATTAGGGTATATACTCTGGCCTATAAATACAATGGCTAGGCTCCCATTTTGAGTTATTTTTCAAGTTAGTTTTTAGTTTCTTTTCCTTAAAGTCAGTTATTTCTAGTGCACGCCTACAGTGTGATGTTTGTAATCATACAAAACCTTTGTTCGAGTGTGATGTACTTGAACACGTTACATGATTGGCAATAAAGATCAAGATTACTTCCATCATTGTAGCATCAACTTAGATTATTGTTGCTTTAATTATTTACTACTTTATTTAGTTAAATATTTCCATTTATTGTTATTAACTATTCCTGTTATTAAGCAAAATGTGTACACCTTAATCATGAGCATTTAAGTGTAGATACCTGGTAATCTAGAGGTGTATAGTTTGGCACAACTAGTGACATACACTTGGCAATCCCATAAGTAGCTTCATGGAAGCTCAACATGTGTACAGATGATTAAGCATGAATACCCATCGCCATAGGCTAGTTAGATTTTTTTTTCCATTATTCATTAATTTAACTAATTCATCTCTTTATTATCATCAGGAGTAGCATAGAAATAAGACAACATCATATGCCTCACTTTGGACTAAACCATACATGATGAAGCTACCACTAGTCCAAGTGGGAAGATAGCGAACTGTGATCAAAGCATAACAATCTAGATGTTACAACTAGTTCCATCCACGAAATTAAACCAAATTATGTGTGAACACTTATGATTTGTACGGTTGAGCATAGGGGTACTTCATCGCTCATCAGTGGTGGCAAAAATTCTTTTCAATTATTTGCCTTTGATTATTTATTTTGGATTATTATTTATTATTTGATGTATGCATATTTGCATTTTCATGCTAGTATTCTTGGATACTAACCCTATGCTTGTAGCTACTCCATTGTACATGACTATTTAGCTACCTGATGCCTTCAATCAAAATCTGTAAGGAGTATTCTCTAGCTTATTTATCCTACTTAGTTGTAGGGTTGATTTCCTTTTTGTTTTTTGTAGTTTCTATTTAATTCAATTAGTTGTGATGAGAAGAAGTTAGATGGAGAAACTGATGCTTACATTTCATTTTTAGAACATTTTTACTTTAGCCATTAAGTTTCTAGTTATTAGTTTCTTTATTCTAAGTTGTAACATTTAGCTATGATTTCTATACTATGTAATTTCTGTGAGAATTTATATTTGTATTTTTCTATCTTTGGTATGTTCCTAACTTGATTACAAATTTTATTTATGCAATGTTGGTTATTTTTCAACTATTTGTATTCAGTTGTTTTTGCTAATGTTAGGGCCTAATACCTTTTGATGCATTCTCATATTATATAACTTTCATCATAATTTCTCTATATTTTTCTGCTATATTTTTCTAGTATCCTATTTACATAATTTTGGCTTGGGCAATAGGGTTTCATTTTGTCTTATTAGTAAATAGGTTAGGTTTTGTACACAATGGGCTATTGTTACTATTTTACAACAATTTTATATTTTTGCTTAGTGTTTTTCTATCCTTATGCAACTATTTTATAAATCCCTACTACTTTGTCTATTATCTTTTTCTTGGCATCTGACATTTTTTTGTATATTTTTTATTTTTTAAGTAATATTTTTTTAGAATAAGCCTAGTTAGTGGGGTATTACAAGAAGATTCACTACTTGGGATCCAATTTTGATAACTTGACTATCTTGCTTATTGCATGTTCGTTCTTACAACAGATCAATAAAGATACCAAAGAAATTTGAAAAAGGTGGATACCCTTGCTTAAATTTGATTGTTTTCTACAGTTGAAAATTTTTCTCTAAATTATTATTTGTAATTTTAATAAGCACTTCCTTGTACAATCTTTGAGTTGTTGCAACTAATTCTGCAAAAGGCCAATTTTATGCAGACATAGCCATAAACTACTAAATCACATACTTTTGCAAAATAACAAAATAAATAAATAAAAATTTTTTAGGTTGTTTTGCAAACTCCATACAATGTCTAAGAGTAACTAAGTAATCAATAGTAGAGTGATTATATTTAAAACTTTCCTAACACCTTGTCTTATATTAGTTAACTTCAACCCAATAAGTGTTCTTTTTTCTAACAAAGTGTCTGATGGGATGCGATATCGCATGAGCCGCGATATTGTGTACACGATATCGCATCCTCCCCCATGATATCGCATACGCGATATCATGGTGTGCCATCATATCTATAAATAAGAGGTAGCTCTCCCTTGTTTCCTCATCCTAGGCTAGATAGTAGGGAAACTTTGGCAGATTGATCACTCCAGAGATAGAATATTTTCCATGTGCCTGCAATAGGAGTCCTAAAGTGAACGGATCTTTATTCGAGCAAACATTGTACCTGAACACAAGTTTGTGTACAGCAATAAAGACGAGCTTCTTGGATAAACCTTGCAGTGCATGGAATAGGCTAATTAGGATTTTATTTATTTTTATTTATTATCTGTTATTTACTACTTTCTCTCTCACCCTTCTCTCCTAGTTAAGTGCCTCAGTACGACCACTTCAAGCACGTGTGTTACGTGTGGTGATCCCAGCAACGATTACGTGTGGTTGCATCGGTTCAGGGTGTGTACGGTAAGTGGGAACAGATGCTGACGCTAGGTAATTTAGACTTAGTTCATTAGTTAGAGTTAGTAATTAGTTTCTCAACCCTTCACCTTGTTAGCATAGGAGAAAAAAAACATAAAAAGCTATAAAAATCATATACCTCAAACTTAGTTAACCATACACTGTGACAACTACAAGTAAGTCTGGGAAGACAATGAATGATTAACCCTAAGTATTCCAAGAGGCGTGTAGGCACTTAGTCTACGGAGTTCGACTGGATCGCATGTGCTATTCTCATATCCGTGTGGTTGAGTGTAGGGGTATCTCGCCACTCATCATTGGCACCATTATCAACGACTAAGTGTTTGTGCACTAAATAGAACATAGGATATCACTCACATCGTTGGGAACCTAAACGAAGCTTCGGGTTAATTAAATGAAATATTATATAATGGTAAACTAGCACACCGATAAGACACTATGTCTTCTTCTTCTTCTCATAAGAGCAATTCACCACCTAGGGATCATACAAAGAACAGTCGGCAATCAAAAACACATAACCAAAATCAGCCAAGTCCTCAACAATACCGAATAGTCTATACTCATCCTGATGAGTATATTCCAAACTTTACCTTTATCCTCCATCAAGACAAACAGATGTGCTAGAGGGATTTGCAAGGTAACATAGTGTTACCTCCAAATCGTGCAGTCCCAAACATGCTGCTCCGTGCTTTGGCACAGATCAGCATGACAGAATTATACGTTGAATACATTGCAAAAAACTTTGACATGAGGGATTACCATCCCACAGCTTTACAACGTATGAGGAACCCAAGGTAGGAGAGCCAACATACACTGTTGAAGGACAAAGGCCCGCACATCCTTAGCGAAATAGGAGATGATGGACCCATTATAATAGGTTCTCTAACAAACGATGTTCCCCCTCCTAACGATGGTGAGGAGGTTGGGTATCAGAACCTATGATCAATGATACATAACACTGGTTTTGATCCCAATGAATGCCAACTGTTCACAGAGGGAACAACAACTCATGATAAGGACGGGCACTTAGATCGTCATCACGATCGGGGCCGTAGCAACCAAAGAGAAGGTAGGAAGCATCGTCATGACGATGGTTCTCCTTCTTCTTCTCCTTCATCTCATCACTCATCCTCTCCTCCACATCTAGGCGCAACCATCATGAACATAACGGTGAGGATAGAGGTAGGAAAAATGAGAGACCTTGATGAGAAAGTCGAAAGAGAGGACAAGGGTATGAACAAAGGAAAAGTAGGGAACAACGAAGACATCATAGGCATCATGAAAGAGATGATCATGACGAGCCCCTACTTTCCACCCGAAGCATACTGAATATAACAGAGGTAGTAAGAATACCAACAAGGCATTTAAAAGACAGCCAGATAAAGCATTTAGACATGAACAATATCCCACACTTTGAGGGGGGATACAACGCTGATCTGCAACATCATTTACAGGCATTTCATGATGCCTGTGCCTTGCAGAACATAGAGAATGAGTGGAAAAAACTTAAGTTGTTTCCCAAGACACTCATTAAGGAAGCAGAGTGTTGGTACCGGTCCTTAGAACCGAAAACCATTAGGAGGTGGAGTACGATGTTAGAACTCTTCAACGATAAATATCAAACGTACTCCAGAGTGTCTAACTTGTGTAAGAAGATCCAAGGATGGAAGCAAGGTACTCATGAACCCTTAGATGCTACCATGGCCTACTACTACACATTGTTACATCATTGCCCGGGCCATAGATACACTCAGCGGGATCAACTCCACCACATTGTAGAGGGGCTAAGGCATGAAACTAGAAGAACCCTTGGAACTTATGCCCAAGGGAGACTATCAGAACTTAGAGCCCATGAAGTTCATCGCTTGTTGGAATAAGTAGCAAAAGAAGAAGGTGAACTATGAAAAAGAGAGAGTGCGGAAAAATACAACCGTGATCCCTCCCTTCAGAAGAAGGGAGTGAAATTTTGCGATGAAGAGGATGAGTCACCACTCAAAGAGTTGGTGAACAGAAAAATCTTGCCGATTCAAAAACTAACAATAGAAGTATCAGCTAAGATGGATCAATTGTGGGATTCCTTAGACTCCAGACTTGAAACTGTCTTTCAAATTGTAGAGGACTCTAAGGAGGAACGAAGTAGTGACAAAGGTAAGACAAAGCGGAGAAATTCAGGCCCTGCACATAACAAGGGTAAGGGGAAAATTACTATCTCCGATGAAGTTGTGGATTCAGACACAGATGATGACGGTGGATGTGAGATCTGCCATTATGATCATCCCAAGGGATCTTGTCCAATCATCTCACATCTACAGGATTCTGGGGTGTATGCACTTAATCCAAGACTTAACCAATGGTAAACACCCCGAAGGTTACCTTATCGCCAAGGTAACCCAAGGCAGTTCCACCAACCGTTAACGTACTATCCAAGTGGAACTCCACCACAACCCATCGGATAGCATCAACAGTGGCAATACCCACAATCATGGGGGATGCCACCGTCAAAACAAAAATACCCTTACCAGCAACCAAACCCATATGGATACTATGTGCAGTAGCCGGTTTCTCTAGGTGACTCTATGGGTCACATAAACCCTCCACATTACTACCAAGTTCAAGTGTGTTTTAGGACTCCTTCTCCTCCAAGAAGCACTTCATGCCCATACTATCCTCCAAATCCATCCACATATCTTACGCCAGTAGCTCCACCACCAACCGTTCCAACAAGGCCCAGAGTAATTCCCACTCAACCACAACAATCCGATACCATGAGGGCTCCCAATCCTTAATTCTCAGTTGGTCCTAAAAATCATACGCCAAAAATACCTTTCTTTAAGACCAACAATCCAACCAAGCCCTCACCTTCACAAGCGGTTGAACATCTAAACACCTCCATACCAAATAAGGTTTTGGGAAACCCTTCAACCAAGAAATTGAGGCCAATGCACATGGTTATGTTAACACATACCATTACCGACTGGATTAAGGTAGGCCACCTTCCCAAGAAATTATTTGATCTGGGAAGCCCCCTAATTTATCTCCAAGTCACTAGGAATGAACCTCATAAGGCTCTTCTTGACTCAGGCTCCGGGGTCAATTTAATTTCACAAGAATTTTATAAGACCTAGAACCTGCCTCCACTCAAGAAGAGCAATATTCTCTTAGAGCTAGCTGATTAGTCCATCATTTTTCCTTTGGGATAGGTTGAGGACATTGTCACCACCATAGGTGGTTGGTCATATCTGGCTAATTTTCTGGTGATCCAAATAAACAATGACAAGGGAGACTTCCCGATAATAATGGGAAGGGCATGGCTAAGCATAGTAGACATGCACCTAGGAATTCGCAATATTTCCCTAGAAATATCCAAGAAAAATACCTTTGGAAAGATTGAAAAGAAGAAAGTCCCATGCATCGCATATAGTGACACAGGGTGCCATTGTGTGCATAAATCATGGATAATGCGGAGTTTAACATTGCCTGCATGCAATCGATGTGCACAAGACATCGACATACAAAAGTGCCTATATGCAGCAGCCACACAACAAGAAAACACCCAGTGGTTGATGGCTGACCAAGAGAACAATTCAACGACATGCATGAAATTGACTGAGGGGATAACGAGTACTTACATTGAAAGCATGGATGCACTTGAGCAAGTCCGTGGCCAACTTCCAACCCTTAACCCTAAAAAAATTAACTATGGGAAGTTGGAGATTCTTGAGAAGTTTAAACAAGAGCCCCTAGATTTAAAACCATTGCCCACTGGTTTGGAATACATGACCCTTAAAAACCGAAAACTGGTAATCATCAACGCAAAGCTTGCCCCCAAGCAAAAAGAGAGTTTGCTGAAGGTGATAAATAAGTGGTCAACAGCCTTTGCTTGGTTATACCCTGAACTAACTGGAATAGACCCGAGGATATGCCAGCATAGGATTTACATGGACCCCTCCATGAAGCCTCGCAAACAACCACAAAGGCGATTGAACCCGAAGTTAAAACAAATAGTAAAAGAGAGGATAGAGCAACTTCTCAAGGCTAGGTTCATTTACCCCATTGCTGATAGCGAATGGGCTAGCCCTCTTGTAATCGTACCAAAGAAAGGAGGCAAATGGAGGTTATGTATAGATTTTAGGCTATTAAATATGGCAACCTTCAAAGATCACTTCCCATTGCCATTTGTTGACCAAGTCTTAGACACGATAATAGGGCATTGCTACTATAGTTTTCTAGATGGGTATAGTGGGTACAACCAAATATGAATTGCACCAAAAGACCAAGCCAAAACAACGTTCACTAGTCCTTGGGGAACGTTTGCATATAAATAAATGCCTTTTGGCTTGTGCAATGCCCCTGCCACATTCCAACGATTAGTTCTAAGCATCTTTCAATAGCAAATAGGTAACAGAGTATAAGTCTTTATGGATGACTTCTCCACTTATGGGACAAGCTTTAATCAAGCCCCCGACCAGTTGGAGCAAGTATTAAAACGATGTGTTGAAACCAACCTAAAGCTCAACTGGTAGAAAAGCCATTTGATGGTTCAAGAGGGCGTAGTACTAGGGCATAAAATTTCACAACCAGGAATAGAGGTGGACCCGGAAAAAATTAAAGTTATCCAAAGAATTACCTGACAACCAGAGACTGTCAAAGACATTCGGTCATTCCTTGGATACACTGGCTACTCCAGGAGATTTATCAAGAACTTCTCCAAAATTGCCAAGCTGTTGGTGGAATTAACAAAAAACGATGCACCATTTGAATGGACCAGGGAATGTGAACGAGCATTCCAAACTCTTAAATAGAGAATTGTGGAAACTCCCATTCTACAAGCCCCTGACTGGTCCAAGCCATTCCATATCATGACCGACGCATCTAATTACGCCTTAGGAGCCGTACTAACACAATTAGATTTAAAAAATGACCTTATTACATCCATTGTGTCAGTAAAAGTATCACCGATGCAGAACTCAACTACACGACTATAGAAAAGGAATTAATGGTTGTAGTGTTTGCACTGGACAAATTTAGGCACTACGTATTTGGTTACAAAGTATACATCCACACGGATCATAGTGCAATTAGGTTCCTTATGAAAAAGACAACGGTTAGGCCACGTATCATAATTGGTTGGTAATTCCTCAAGAGTTTGATCTAACAATAGTAGATCGCAAAGGCACCGAGAATGTAGTCACAAATCACCTATCTCAGTTGCATTGGGATAGCAAAGAGGATGAATATGCTGTATCTAACCATTTTCCTAATGAAACCCTCTTTCTCGGTGTAGTAAATGATCAACCCACGGAAATAATTGAAATAGTAGCATTCTTACTTATCTCATTTCCCAACAAACACCACAAGGGTTGGACTTTAGAAAGAAACAATAGTTTCTTCACAAAACCAAGTACTTCATGGAAATCAAGGGAAAACTTTATAAATTTTGTTCTGATGGCTTGGTTCGATGGTGCGTACCTGATAAGGATCAATTAAAAGTTCTCCAGGATGCTCATGAGGGCCTCTATGGCGGTCATTATGCTGGAAGATGAACAGCTACCAAGGTCCTACTCGTAGAATATTATTGGCCAACACTCTTTCAGGATGTCCATCATTTTGCCCAATCCTGTGAATGCTGCCAACATGATGGTGGAATGACTGCTAGAATGGAGGATCCACAACAATGGATTCAACCTTTGGAACCCTTCGATATTTGGGGCATATATTTTATGGGGCCTATTACACCAATGTCCAATGGAAAAGCATATATCGTCGTTGTTGTTGATTACTTAACCAAATGGGATGAAGCAGCCATAGTAACAGACTATACATCATCTATGGCTACATTATTTTTACAACAACAAATTGTAAATAGGTTTGGTGTGTCGCGTGCACTCATCTCTATTAATGGAACACATTTTACAGATGCAACCTTTCACAAATTGATGCAACGCTTAGGGGTTGAGCATAAATTGATCACACCGTACCACCCCCAAGGTAATGGCCAAGCCGAAGTTACTAACTGGGAGATCACAAGAATATTAACAAGAACAATTAGCAAATTTAGGTAAGATTGGAACACAAAACTGAACGACGCTCTCTAGGTGTACCGCTCCACTTAGAAGCTCCCTACAGGCTATTCTCCCTATGAGTTAGTGTACAGGAAACTACCAAAGCTCCCCATATAAAATGAGCTCCGTACACTATCCATGGCTTACGACCTTCACCTAGACCTCGACCTAGCAGAAAAACAACAGTTGGCAACTCTGAACATGCTAGATGAGAATAGTTTGGTTGCACTATCGTTAAATGAGTTGCACAAGGCACATAGCAAATAGCGTCATGACTTAAGAATTCGAAGGTTTAGATACCAACCAGAAGATAAGGTCCTTTACTGGAATCCCACACATGTACCATAGCATACAAAATTTCAAACATTGTGGAAAGGACCCTATATTATTCATACAACCTTCCCCTATGGAGCCATGATGATATACAAGCCTAACAGCCCGGATAAAAGGTTATTAGTTAATGTACAACAAACAAAGCCTTTCTATGAACCAAAAACAGCTAGTACAAATTACACCTCTGCTAGTGGGCAACCTCACTCTCTATTTCGGATCTCTCCCTTGCAATTTAGTCATGGGGGAGATGGCCACCTATGCTGATCACTAGAGGCCCTTAGTCTTTTTGATTTTTTGTTTTACACATTTTTGTTTTACAACTTTCTTTAACTTTTCTTGTTTTTGTTTTACAAATTTCTTTAACTTTTCTTGTTTTTGTTTTACACATTTATTTAACTCTTCTTATTTTTTGTTTTACAACATTGTTATACTTTTCCATTTTGTGTGTGTGTGTGTGTGTGTGATCAACCCTGTAATTTTGTCACCCAATAAGTGTTCTTCATGATGGTATGAACTGTTTTTCATTGATTGCTAATGTTTGGTTTTTACCTTTAAGTCATGATGTTGATATTAAGGTATGTTTCTTTTGATATGGCAGGCAATGAGTTCACTTCATCCATCCACCAGTTTCTATGGTCTCTCTCGGCTTGGAAATGTACAGTCCCCTTCATAATAAGAACTTTAACGAATCGGTGACTGGGCATTTCTCAAACTAAGGAAGGACTCAAGGTTTGACAAGGGTGTGACTTCAAGGGAACTTGATTCTTTTTTATTGGCCATTCTCTTGGGTGCTTGGATGTTTTCTTCTTGAGTTTTCTTGTCGTTCCGATGTTACCCAATTATCGAAAATTGAGACAATAAAAATAAGAAGTCATTGCATGGTGTGGTTCTCACGCATAAAAATACAAAACAAAAAAAATGAGAATTCAAAGCACACCCCTTAGACAAAATAATCCTTTGGCTACAAGCACTGGTTATGGAACTAAAAATGTTCCCTCTAACTAAGGCCCTTCTCACTTCCCATTCTCTTCTCCTTTGTTTCGTCAAAATGGTGGTGGCTCTTGGGCGAAGGCATTCTTGTTACTCAAGTTTATGGATTAGCCAAATGCATTAATGTGAAGTCACTAGATGTGGTTGGTTTGAGGCCGGAGTTGGAATGAGATTTGCNACATGACATTCCCAGAGCCTATGAACTCTTTGAATGGGGGTTTGCCAAGGCATTAAGGGCATGAGCGTGCTTTGGGGAGGACCCACTAACATTCCTATTTGGGGCCCTAGTTAAATTCTTTTCCCTAACATTTTTGTAATTATTTTTATTTTGTTCATTTCCATCTTGACATCCATTTCATCGATGCTATAGTTGTCTTTTCTTTTCCTCATCTTTCTTGTTCCTCTTTCTTTTTCCATTCTCTCGCTACCAGAGGTTCACAATTAGTCATGGGGGTACGGGGCCCAATTTTTTCGATTTTCTCCTAGCCCCGATTTTTTTGATTTTTTCCTAACCCCTACACCTTCGGTAGTCATCATTAATATATCTCCAGATCCGTATCAGCCATACCACAACCTAGCCAATGGACTTACACCGAAGCAAGGTATCAACTCCATTGAAATTCATTTACCCTTGCTAATATAAGATTGTGTTGTGTGTGCAGATGGCAATCATGCAACAATGGAGGGGATCTGGAAGGAACGCTTGGAATGGAGCAACGCTGAAGCAGCTATGCCAAGAGCAAGATCGATGGTGCGCTTACGGACGGACAACGAAGGGCACAATCTTAGCATTGGAAGTAGCAACACTTATTTCTCTCTCTCTTTCTCAAGCTACCAAATGAGGCCTGATGTCAATGTAATAAGGTATTCACTCTTGTTTTCATGAACACCATTTTTGTCAAGTCTTGTAATGATGATCCGTTCACATGTCATCCCATTAGTTACATTGAGTCAATAATCCCATACCTTCCTGATATTATTGTAAAGAACTCGAGGACGATTTTTCATTTAGTCATGGGGGTATGATGGGACGCGATATCACGGCCGTCACAATATCACATCCTCCCCCGCGATATTGCGTACGCGATATTGCGGTGCGCTGTCATATCTATAAATAAGAGGTAGCTCTCCCTTATTTCCTCATCCTAGGCTAGATAGTAGGGAAACTATGGCAGATTGATCACTCTAGAGATAGAATATTTTCNTGTGTACGGCAATAAAGACGAGCTTCTTGGATAAACCTTGCAGTGCATGGAATAGGCTAATTAGGATTTTATTTATTGTTATTTATTATCTATTATTTACTTCTTTCTCTCTCATCCTTCTCTCCTAGTTAAGTGCCTCAATACGACGACTTCGAGCATGTGCGTTATGCGTGGTGATCCCAACAACGATTAGCGTTTAGTAGCCACAGTTGCATTGGTTCAAGGTGTGTACGGTAAGTGGGAATGGATGTTGACACTAGGTAATTAGACTTAATTCATTAGTTAGAGTTAGTAATTAGTTTCTCAACCCTTCACCTTGTTAGCATAGGAGACAAAAACATAAAAAGCTATAAAAATCATATACCTCAGACTTAGTTAACCATACACTATGACAACTACAAGTAAGTCTGGGAAGACAACGAATGATTAACCCTAAGTGTTCCAAGAGGCGTGTAGGCACTTAGTCTACGGAGTTCGACCGGATCACGCGTGCTATGCTCATATTCGTATGGTTGAGTGTAGGGGTATCTCGCCACTCATCATTGTCCAATAGCTTAGTAAAATTATTACGTATAACAATTCAATACTACTTGGGATCCAACTTTGATAGTATGACTATCTTGCACATTACATAACTATTCTTGTATCTCATCAATACAAATATCAAAGAGAGTTAACAAAACTAGACAACCTTAACTTCAATTTTTCTTTGGAATTAAAATTTTTTCTTTGAACTAATATCTATAATTTCAATAATCACTTTTTCATACAATATTTGAATTACTACAAACAATTATGTAAGGAAGCCAATTTTATGCAAATGTAACAATAAATTTGTGTGAAGCATTAAATCATATACTTTTGTAAAATCAACAAAACAAATAGAATTTTTTTGTTAGGCTTTTTAATAAACTCCATACAATTTTTTAGACTAATTAGTCAATAATAAAGTGATTTTATTTCAAACTTGCTTGACATCTTCCCTAGACCTAGTTAACTTTAGCCCAAGAATTGATTCTCTTTTCTAGTAGAGTGCCCAACAAATTAGCAAAAATATTACTCATAAATAATTCAATAATTGTTCAAATTATTTTTATTCTCTTTTTTATATAACAAGATATCCTTGCTACTTGATGAGCAGCGAGGTACCCCTACACCCAACCATATGAATCACAAAGTGTTCACGCGTGATATAGTCAAATTCTGCATACTTTATCGTTTCCAGTGCACTAGCCCTTTAGAAAGTGAATCTAGCCTTAAGGTCAATCATTTTCCTCCCAATTATACTTATGACGTACATTGGTATGGTTAAGTGTAACTGAGGCATCTGATTTTTATCATTTTGTATTTTATATTTTGGTGCTCAACATGTAGATAAATAGGAGTTTAATTAACTAATCTAAATGACTAATTAACTAACCATTTAGCTAATCCTAACATAAGTATCCATTCCCAGTTTTCATACATGTCCTAAACCCATATATCCACTGTTGGATGACCAAACGCTACGTTACTAGGTGTACCAAGTGATAACGTTGCTAGGATTACAAAGCGAATACGTGTTACGATCATACTTATGTGTGTAAGCTATCTCGCTTAATTGTCTTATTAATGTAATAATTGAAAAATATTTGATAAGTAATTAAAAGCATTTAATAAATAATTGAAAACATTATATGCATGAATAAAATAGCTAATCTATCCAAAGTGCTACAAGGTTTATTAGAAATCTCGTCATTATTGTCACACACACTGTTGTGCTTAGGTACAACAATGCTCAAATAAAGATTCGTACACTCAATAAATCTTGCTACAAGTACTTAAGGATACATTCTAATTTTAAATGTAAAAATGCAAGAGCTTCGCTACTACTAAAATCTAGACTCCCCGTAAATGCAGCTGGTAGGGATGTGTTTATAGGTGACAAGTAGACACTACATCGATGAGGTCTCATTGACGTAGGATGAAATGCGTTGATGAGCCCTCGTTGACATGGTTAACTACATCAACAAGGTCTCATCGACATAGCCAATCAACGATGACTCATCATACCCCCATGACTGAATGAAAACTCATCCTCAAGTTCTTTTACAAAATTAGGAAGGTATGAGATTATTGATTGACTTTTCCTTCAACAAACAAACTTGACTAACTTGACAAAAAATGGAGTGCTTGGATGTATGAACCCACACATTACAAAAAATGATGGTGTTCAGGACACAAAATTGAACACCATGACACAACTCTTCAAAAATTGAACAACACATTCCTTGATGATGTGAAGCTTATTGGAGAAGATCAAACTGTCCTAGGTGGTGGTGGTTCCTGAGGATCCAAGGGACCTTCATCGACTTCTCGCACTGGCGATGGCTGAGGCAGCTATGGTTGTCCTACTACTATTGTAAATTTAGGTGGAAGGTAGGAATCATCTAGCAGTGCTTTTATTTTTCCCTCTTTACTCCTAGGATCATGCACCATCCATGTAGCTTTCCCAATGTGGGTTGGAATGGGCACATCCCTAGGACATAGGATCATTCGAAACAACTCCTTGACATTGAGGAACTAGGTAGCGAACTATTTACATTCAATGTCAAACACTTGCACTATGTTCTTTAGCTCCTGGTAGTCATTCATCCATCTAGCTAGGTCCTCATTGATGGATCATTGAACTATGAATCATCCTTTGATTACTTTGAGTTCAATGTTAGCAGTATTAAGCTTTTGCTTGGTATCCTTGTGGTGTTTGAACTCAGCCTTGTATAGTAGATACAAGCTAGCCACCTTCTTCTCCAATTCCAACCATGGTCATCTGGCTATCAGCATTGCCAGGTTTGCATAACAAAGATTGGTGAACTTCATATACTCTATCATCTCTTCAATCTACAGCTCCTTCAAGTAGATCTCTGCTTTGTTGTAGGCATCAATCCCATTGAGGATGGGCTACCACATCTCTCTTCCTTGCTGGAGTTTCTAGAGGGCTTCATTTACTTTAGCCTTTGTAATCTAGATTTTTCTTTCATTAATTTCCTTTTGCAAGCCAACCTGGTCCCTGTGATGATTTTTCACTCTCTCAAACTTGAGAGCTTCATTCTTCCAGGTGACAGTCTTAATGGCAGACTTTTGTTGCAAGGTGCATACCTCCTACATTAATAGATTGTGATTCTTCGTGGCTAATTTCCTTAGTTTAGTGTTGACTCTAGCAATCTACTCCTATTATTGATGAATGAATTCTTGCATTTGATCTCTCTGAGCATTGACATTTCACAGGTGATGATTTTGCATGGTCAATACTTCATTTTCTTAGCGCATCTAATTTAAGTTCTTTTTTATTGAGTGTGTTTTAGCTTCTACCATGGATTGCTTTAGCTCCTCCCCAGCCTTTTCAAATCATTCCTAAAGCTATTTGATAGTTTCATCTCTTATCATTGCCAAGCTGAGGATTACTTGTTCTACAAGTTGGGCACAAAGTTCAGAAACCTCCATGGCCAAGTGTTGATTTTGCTCTTAGACCATTTCTAGTTGCCCCTCCAAAATGATGCATCTGCCCCTTGCATTCAGTAGCTCCAACTGGGTTGTAGTGATGTTCTCTAGAAGATCAAAGATATCCAAAGTTAGTTGCTTAGTTGCTACTAGTCATTCCAATAATTGTTCATGTTGGGTTGCGTTCAATTTCTTGCTGATCATGCATGCGAATGTATGCACATCTTGGAGTGTAGATACATCTAGTACAAATACCGTAGGTGCATTTAGTACTTTAGCTACATGGTCAGCTACTCCTTTTTCCATTGTCTCCTGCCCTTGGTGCTGCATCACCAAGAAAATTGCCTCTTTCCCTTCCTCCAACCTCACTATGAAATTGGTGGAATTCCCAGAGATTTCTAAGAATAGATGATGTGTTGCTAATGACACTATTACCTCCTAAGCATTGGGATCTAACCTCAAAGATAGTTTTGTTCTTTAGGTAGAGAAAATGGAACCACCCCTCTCCATCTGGCTAACTATTCAGGCCACCTCATTAAGGTGACGCATTTCTAGCCGATACATAGATGAACCTATCCCACTCATTCCTTCTTACTATGCTTGTTCACTCAAAAGCTACTCTTAGATTTTTCATAGATTCTTAAGGACTGTGTAGGCCTCTAGTGTTGTCTCTTGAGTGGGTGGTGGTGGTGGTAGCTCCTCTCTTTGAATGGGCATTAGCATTTTCTCTTTCATAATTTTTGACCATGAGGCCAAGGAAGCATGCCTAATAGTGTCATTTGAATAGTGAACAATACATACCCTCTTGCAAAGTCTCCTAACAAGGCACAGAAAGGGCAAGGTCTTCCTTCCATGTTTGTTCTCCTTGAAGTGCTTCTCAATCTCCAAATAATTAGCTATAGAAGGTTAACAGGAAATTTCCTGCTTAGAGCGATGCATGCTCGAGTAGAGAAAGTAGTAACCTTACTTGGCCTCACCATTGGATTAAAGTGATAGGCCAGAATCTTGAAATAAATCCACTCCACCATTATGAGTGCACCATACTCCTTATAGTTCACCCTATAGCATCGCTAGGTCCACTTCCTTTTTGCCTCAGGATAACCTTTTATTAATATCTCTACCAATTGTGTTCCAATATCTGGCAAACCCAATGCCTATGTGATGGCCTCTACCAAGTAGAACACTTGAATATCCTTTATTTTTACAATGAACCCTGGCCTTCGATTATTCCAGAAGAGATAGGTCTCTCCCATGTACCAATCCTCACTAGTCATGATAATTGGCCACATGGGAGAGGTTTGCAATTATGTTCTAACATCCTCTAGAGCTTTTTCCAAAAATGGCTTGAAATTTATCTCTTAAAGAACTAATCTTTGGATCTCTTAGGACTTGATGATGTTTAGGAAAACTTGAGTCAAAGTGACTTCAAGCCTTGGCACAAATCCCAACACTTCTCCTCATTGAGATTGTTCTATAAGCACTTCTTCTTCTAGAATCTATCAAACATATTCCACTTCAAGCTCCTCACAAAAAGTTCATGTTGCATGGGTCACCTCTTATTGTTCTTGGCCTTATTCTTGCTAGCCCTTTCTAGCTCTGGGTCATTTCTTCCATGGTTGTGAGGGTTTTCCTTCCTACCAACGCTTTTGTTTAGGTACCATCTCTAATCATAATAGAACCATGGATTAGCAATCATTATGTAACCTTAAAACAATTGGGATACCTTAACTCTTAAGGGTAGTTACACTTTGCTAAGTTGTGATTATGGTTGATTTACTTAACTTAATTGTTATTTCTATTTATAACTTATCATTGATAAATCATCTCGGAGATTGTTGGAAGGGTTAACTTGGAAAAAGTTGATGTTTATGTATTATTAAGATTACCAACCCTTGGGAGAGTTAGAAAATTTTTTTGAAAATTGCATCAAAAACCTTAAGGTTTGTGAGCCCCATAATAAAGATCTTACCTCTGGTACCTATAGGATCAAAAAATAGAGTAATTTGGAAAAAAAATTTGAAAGTTATGTACTCTTGAAGGTTTTGGGCTCTGAAAAATTGCAAAAATTCCTCATGTGTTATGAGCAAATAGCAAAAAATTTTAAAGTATATGACAGCATATATAATATTTTTTACACTACGTCAATAAGGCCTCATCAATGCGGTAGACTACATCGATGAGGCCTCGTCGATGCAGCTGTTGAACATTGTTGACTTTGGTCAAACTTTCAAAATACCAGAAATTTTTCGATGAAATTAGGGTCAAATGAAAGCTTAGAAGACCAAGAATAGTATGAAATCATGAGAAGAGGGTGTTTAAGTTCATAAATTTAAAAAATGGAGAAAAATTGATTTAATGAATGCATGCAATGAAAGATTAAGGAGTACTGAGCAATTTACATAATGGAAAATATGAAATATAAGATTCTAGTGATGTCAAAGGTAAGGAACCTTAACTAATCAAGCCAAAAGCTATGCAAGTGGGTCCTCCCCATAGCAGGCTCATCCCCTTTTTGCCCTTGCATAACCTCAACTAAGGAGTCTATGGGTCCCATAGTCGATTTAATGATCATGACAAGTTAAGGACCAACCCAAAAGAATCTACTCAAGAATCCCAATGCATTAGACTAAGACAAAGAACATAACATGGAACCTAGTAGTAAGGTGAGTTATGGCAGCATGGATGGATGATAGAGAAGGTGGAATGAAGTTTGAAATTGAGGTCATAAGAGGTCCCTTATGGAATTGTGGTTAAAATGATCCAAAAATTTTCATCCTTGATGAGTGGCGAGGTACCCCTACACTCAACCATACGAATACGAGCGTATACGCGCGATCCGGTTGAACTCCGCAGACTAAATGCCTTAACACCACAAGAAACACTTGGGGTTAATCGTTCGTTGTCTTCCCAGGCTTGCTTGTAAGTGTCACGGTGTATGGTTAAGCAAGTCTGAGGTATGTGATTTTTTTGGTATTTTCGGCTTATCTTCTATGCTATCAGGGGAAAGGGTTGAGAAACTAAGCTAACTCTAACTAATGTCCTAAGTCTAAGTTAACTAGCGTCAGCATCCGTTCCCACTTACCGGACACACCCTGAACTATGCAACTGTGGCTTACCAAACGCTAATCGTTACTGGGATCACCACACGTAACGCAAGTGCTCGAAGTGGTCATACTGAGGCACCTATTTAGCCTATGTGTGATAAGCAGCCGATTCCTTGACTAGCCGTACACGTCCGTAGACGCTCGTAATCAAGGCGTACTTGAACGCACTAGGAAAGCAGTAAATAAAGCCACATGCTGCAAGGTTTATCCAATCAAGTTCGTCTTTATTGCCGTACACAACTTGGGTTCAGGTTACAAGCTGCTCGAATAAAGAGTCGTTCACTCTAGGACTCCTACTGTGGGCACATGGGAAAAATTCTAACTCTAGACTGATCAATCTTCCAGAGCTTCGCTACTTCTAGCCAGGATTGGGGAATGAAGGGAGTGCCGCCTCTTATTTATAGATATGGCGGTGGGACGCGATATCGCGTATGCGATATCGTAGGAGACGACGCAATATCGCGGCCCAGTGCATGTCGCGTCTCATCATACCCCCATGACTGAATGAAAACTCATCCTCGAGTTCCTTACAATGATATCAGGTAGGTATGGGATTATTAGGGGAAACGGAACTAATGGGATGACATGTGAACGGTCTTTATTACAAGACTTGACAAAAACTGGTGTTCATGACAACATGGGTGAACACCTTATTACAATGACATCAGGCCACAGTTGGCAGCTGAGAGAAAAGAGGAGAGAGAATAGAAGAGAAGAAGAGAGAAGAGTCTTGTTGCTGCCAACGCCTAGATTGCGCCTTTCGTTGTCCATCTGTAAGCGCATTATCAATTCCACTCCTTGCATGCTGCTTCAGCGCTGCTCCATTCCAAGTGTCTGCTCCAGATCCATTCCGTTGTTGTATGATTGCCATCTGCACACACAACACAATCATATATTAGCAAGGGTAATTGAATCATTAAGTAAAGCATACCTTGCTTCGGTTTAGGTTCCTTGGCTAAGTTGTGGTATGGCTAATATGGATCTGGGAAAATGTAGATGATGACTACCGAAGGTATAGGGGTTAGGAAGAAAAACGAAAAAATCCGGGGCTTAGGATAAAAATCGAAAAATCAGGCCCCGTACCCCCATGACTAATCGCGAACCTCCGGTAGCGTTAGAATGGAGAGAGAAAAGGAATAGGAATGATAGGTAAAAAGGGACAACTATGGCATCGATAAAAAGGATGTCATGATGGAAATGAACAAAAATGTTAATTAATTGCAAAATGTTAAGGAAAAGAAGTTAACTAATGTTCCAAATAGGAATGTCAGTGGGTCCTCCCCAAAGCAGGCTCATGCCCTTAATGCCCTGACAATCCCACATTCAAAGAGTCCGTGGGCTCTGGGAATGTCCTTTGGAACAAGAGTTAAAGTCTTAACCGTAAGAATTTACCAAAAAGAAAACAAAGCATCAACCAAAGTATATACAATGATACAACCGGCAATGAGGTGAACAATGGAGAGAAGGATGGGAAGAAGAGAAGTGGAATGGAATCCCAAGAACAAGGTGGTGTACAGCCCCTTGTGTGTTTCATGATTAATGTGACTTGGCGAATCTCATTCCAACTCTGGCCTCAAACCAACCACTTCCAGTGACTTCGCATCAATGCAGTTGGTTAAATCATCCACTTGGGTAACAAGGATGCAACTTCGAGAAGCCACCACCATTCCGACGAAACAACAGAGAGAATGGGAAGCGAGAAGGGCCTTAGTTAGAGGGAACACTTTGGTTCCATAACCAGTGCTTGTAGCCCAAATTTATTCCGTCTAAGGGGTGTGCTTTGAATCCTCACTTTTAGCTTTTTAGCTTCTTCTTTTTCTTTTTTTTTCTTCTTTTTCTTTTTTCCATTTTTTTTTTTTTTTTTTTTGTTTTGTGTTTTTATGCGTGGGGACCACACCATGCAAAGACTTCTTTATTTTTATTGTCTCAGCTTCCGATTATTGGGTTACATCGGAACGGTAAGAAAACCCAAGAAGAAAACATCCAAGCACCCAAGTGAATGACCAACACAAGAGCACCAAGTTCCCTTGAAGTCACACCCTTTTCAAATCCTTGAGTCCTTCCTTAGTTTGAGAAATGCCCAGTCACTGGTTCGTTAAAGTTCTTATTGGAAGGGAACTGTACATTTCCAAGCCAAGGGAAACCATAGACTTGATGGATGGATGGATGAAGTGATCTCATTGCCTGCCATATCAAAAGAACATACCTTAGTATCAACAATGTAACTTAAAGGTAAAAACCAAACATTAGCAATTAATGAAAAACAGTTCATCCCATCGGCCCGAACACTTATTGGGTGACGAATTTACATGATGGAACACACACACACACACACACACACACAAAAAGATAGAAAAATATAACGATGTTGTAAAACAAAAACAAGAAAAGTTAAAGAAATTTGTAAAACAAAAATTAGAAAAGTTAAAGAAATTGTAAAACAAAAATGTGAAAAACAAAAACGTTGTAAAACAAAAATGTGTAAAACAAAAACTGAAAAAGAACTGAGGGCCCCATATGATTAGCATAGGTGGCCATCTCCCCCATGACTGAGTTGTGAGGGAGAGATCCGAAGTAGTGAGCGCCTATTTGAATTTCTAAGCAGTGCCCAACTTCTCCCAAATGATGATCTTAGATTCAGGGGTGGAAGTTGGCGACGCTCACGTTCCAATGTGTCTATGCCACGGTTGTTGGCATGAGTTGCCTCAGTTCGTTCCATGCATATTTGTTTGCCCTTATGAGAAGCTGTCAACCACGGGGTGTCTACTACTTCTTGTGTGGTTGCTACATACAGGCATCTTTGTTGCAGAGTTTCCTGGGCACACCTGTGACATGGAGACATTTCCTCCGTGTCATCACCCGATGAATCACTGTATGTGATGCATGGAACTATCCTCTTCTCGATCTTTCCACATATGTTTATCTTGGAGATTTCCAAGGAAAGATCACGGATCCTAAGGCATGCATCTACTGTGCTTAGCCATGCCCTTCCCATTATAATTGGGAAGTCCCCTTCGTTGTTGTTAACATCGATCACTAGGAAGTCTGCTGGGTAGGACCAACCACACACAGTGGTGATAACGTCCTCCACCAAACCCAATGGGATGGCAATGGACTGGTCTGCCAGCTCCAGTTGAATGTTGCTCTTCTTAAGTTGGGGCAGGTTCCAGGCGTGATACATCTTTCGCGAAATTAAGTTGACTCCGGAACCTGAGTCAAGAAGAGCTCGATGTGGCGCATTCCCAGCGATCTGCAAATGAATAAAGGGACTCCCAGGGTCAGTTAGTTTCCTGGGAAGGTGGCCTACCTTGATCCAGTCAGTTACGGTATGTGTTAGCATAACCGTATGCGTTACATTCCCTTGGACTGAAGGGTGCTCCGAAGTGTTAGTAGTTAGAGGCCTATACATATACCCGTCCGCTTGTTGTTGCGAGAGCCTATCCGGGCTCCTAGTTCTGAAAAAGGGTCTCCTTTTTGTACAGTTATCGCCAGAACTAGTGTCCGGTTGGATATTTACACTCTGAATATTTACAGATCTCGCGGCGTGACGTTGCTGCGGTTGGGTAGGTAATTCCCCTTGCATTGTTGGAGCAGGAGGTGTTATGGGAACTACTTGAGGAAAAGGTGCGGGTGGAGTTAGAGGATGGACAGAATGTGGAATGTCTCCCGGAGGAGAAGGAGTCCTTCTGAAGTACTCCCGAGCGTAGTAGTGACGGCGTGGAGTGTGACTCATAGCGTCACCTGGAGAAACTGGCTGCTGCACATAATAACCATAAGGATCAGGCTGCCGGTAAGGGTATCGATGTGTTGGCTGTGGCATCCCCCATGACTGTGGGTATTGCCACTGCTGATGTTGCTCGATGGGCTGCGGAGGTGTTCCACTTGGATAATACGTCAAGGGTTGGTGGAACTGCCTCGGGTTACCTTGTGGATAAGGTAACCTTCTGGGTGTTTGCCGTTGATTAAGTCTTGGATTTAATGCATACACCCCAGACTCCTGCAGATGTGAGATGATTGGACAACATCCCTTAGGATGGTCATAATAGCAGACCTCACATCCACCGTCATTGTCTGAATCAGAATTTTCAGCCTCATCGGAGTTAGAGATTTTTCCCTTACCCTTGTTATGTGCAGGGTTAAAGTTTCTCCGCATGTTCTTGCTTTTATCACTACTTTGCTCATCCTTAGACTCTTCTACTATTTTCAGGACTGTTTCTATTCGTGAGTCTAAGGAATCCCACATTTGGTCTACCTTAGCCGATACCTCCGTTGTTAACTTTTGGATCGGCACAGTTTTCCTGTTCACCAACTCTTCGAGTGGTGACTCATCCTCCTCATCACAGAATTTCACTCCCTTCTTACGAAGGGAGGGATCACGGTTGTATTCCTCCGCACTTTCTCTTTTCCGTAGCTCACCCTCTTCTTGCGCTACTTGTTCCAACAATACTTCAACTTCATGGGCTCTTAGTTGGGAGAGTCTCCCTTGGGCGTAAGTCCCAAGAGTTCTTCTCGTTTCATTTCGTAGCCCATCCACGAGGTGGCGAAGTTGATCCCGCTTAGCGTACCCATGGCCCGGGCAACGATGTAGCAATGTGTAGTAACGGGCCATGGCAGCATCCAAGGATTCATGAGCTCCTTGTTTCCAGCCTTGGATCTGCTTACGCAAGTTAGACACTCTGGAGTACGTTTGATATTTGTTGTTGAACAATTCGAGCATCGTACTCCACCTCCTGATGGTTTCCGGTTCTAAGGACCGGTACCAGCTTTCTGCTTCTTTAGTGAGTGTCCTTGGGAACAACTTGAGTTTCTGCCACTCATTGTCTATGTTCTGCAAGGCACAGGCGTCGTGGAATGCCTGTAAATGATGTTGAGGATCAGCGTTGTATCCCCCTTCAAAACGTGGGATATTATTTATATCCAAACGCTTGATCCTACTGTCTTTCAAATGCCTTGTGGGAATCCTAACTGCCTCTCTAATGTCAAGCATACTTCGGGTTGCGAATAGGGGTTCGTCATGATCATCTCTTTCATGACGTCTGTGATGTCTACGTTGTGGTTCCCTATTCTCCCTACGTCCTTGCCCTTGTCCTAACTCCTCTCGACCTTCTTGTCGAGGCATTTCATCTCTTCTACCTTTACTTTCCGCGTTATGCTCATGGTGGCTGCGCCCAGATGTGGAAGGAGAGGGTGAATGATGTGATGAAGGGGAAGAAGAAGGGGATCCATCACCATGGTGATGTTTCTTGCCTTCTCTTCGGCTGCTTCGGCCCCGATCGTTGTGACGATCAACGAGTCCGTCATTAGTGCGAGTGATTGTTCCTGCCGTGAACAGCTGGTGCTCACGGGGATCAGAGCCTGGAATATGTATCGTTGATCTAAGGCCCTGATGCCTAACCTCTTCACTAGAGTGAGGAGGAGGAACATCATTTTCTAAGAAACCCGTTGTGAGGGGTTCCTCGTCTCCTATTTCACTAATGACGTGGGAAACCTTGCCCTTCAGTAGTGAATGTTGGCTCTCCTGCCTTGCATCCCGAATACGTTGGGCTTTTGTGGGTTGATAATCCCTCAGAGTGTAATCATCCGCAACGTATTCAGTAATCAGCTCTTGCATGCCATACCGTACCAAGGCACGGAAAAGCATGTTGGAAGCAGATCGATCTGGGGGTAACACGATGTTACCTTGCATGTCTCTCCACCGCAGTTGCTCATCTTGATGGAAAACAAAGGTAAAATCCGGCACATACTCATCGGGATGAGTATATGTGACCTTAGATTGTTGAGGACATGGTTGATCTCGGTTATGCGTATGATGCTGACTTTCTCCTGTATTGTCCTTAGGTGAGTTGATTTCGTGAGAAGAAGCCATTTCTATTGGTGTGCTAATTTCACCGTTATTTATTGTTCTTGATTAACTGATTAACCCTAAGGTTCGTTTTAAGCTCACAACGATGTGAGTGATATCCCTTATGTTAAATTGGCGAAAAAACACTTAGTCCCCGGCAACGGCGCCAATGATGAGTGGCGAGGTACCCCTACACTCCACCATACGAATACGAGCGTACACGCGCGATCCGGTCGAACTCCGCAGACTAAATGCCTTAACGCCACAAGAAACACTTGGGGTTAATCGTTCGTTGTCTTCCCAGGCTTGCTTGTAAGTGTCACGGTGTATGGTTAAGCAAGTCTGAGGTATGTGATTTTTTTGGTATTTTCGGCTTATCTTCTATGCTATCAGGGGAAAGGGTTGAGAAACTAAGCTAACTCTAACTAAAGATCTAAGTCTAAATTAACTAGCGTCAGCATCCGTTCCCACTTACCGGACACACCCTGAACTATGCAACTGCGGCTTACCAAACGCTAATCGTTACTGGGATCGCCACACGTAACGCAAGTGCTCGAAGTGGTCGTACTGAGGCACCTATTTAGCCTATGTGTGATAAGCAGCCGATTCCTTAGCCAGCCGTACACACCCGTGGGTGCTCGTAACTAAGTCGTACTTATCACACGTTCTAGCCTAGCAATGAGCAGCCGATTCCTCAACTAGCCGTACACATCGGACTACTACTGGGATTACCAAGCGCAGAATCCTGGAATACGCTACTGGGTTACCAAGCAGCCAATGCTCGTAATTGAGTCGTACTCATGCATTGCGTCAAGCAGCCGATTCCTTGACTAGCCGTACACGTCCGTAGACGCTCGTAATCAAGTCGTACTTGAACGCACTAGGAAAGCAGTAAATGAAAGCAATAAATAAAGCCACGTGCTGCAAGGTTTATCCAATCAAGTTCGTCTTTATTGCCGTACACAACTTGGGTTCAGGTTACAAGCTGCTCGAATAAAGAGCCGTTCACTCTAGGACTCCTACTGCGGGCACATGGGAAAAATTCTAACTCTGGAGTGATCAATCTACCAGAGCTTCGCTACTTCTAGCCAGGATTGGGAAATGAAGGGAGTGCCGCCTCTTATTTATAGATATGGCGGCGGGACGCAATATCGCGTACGCGATATCGCAGGAGACAACGCGATATCGTGTACGCGATATCGCATGGGATGCGATATCACGGCCCAGTGCATGTCGCGTCTCATCAATCCTCAATCCAGACCAAAGCCATCTACTTTCAGTGACTTTGCATCACCACTCTAAGACTAATCCACTCACTTGAGACACAAGAGTGTCCCTGCAAGACAACAACCATTCGACAAAGAGAACAGAGAAGTAGGAAGTCAGAGAGAGAGGGCCTTAGTTAGAGGGGACCTTTAGGCATAGGTGTATGTCTCTTGAGTTCCATAACCAGTGCTTATAGCCCTTTTATTTATCCAAGGGGTATGCTTTGAATTCTCATTAACTTTTTTTCTTTTTTATTTTTTGAAATGGAAACCACACCATGCGAGGACTTATTCATGAGAAAGAGGTGTGCTTTGAATTCCCATCATTTATTTTCTTTTAATGATGGGAACCACACTATACAATGACGTTATTTATCTTCATATCATTGGGTGGTATGGAATGGTAAGAAGTCCGTGAAAAACACTTAAGCACTCAAGTAAGAAAAAGAGTACAAAGAGTATTGAGTCCCCTTGAAGTCACACCCTTTACAAACCTTTGGATCCTTCCTAATTCTGGAACTACCAAGGTCACTAATTGATTAAAAGTTCTTTAATGAAAAATGGATCTCAAATTCCCAAAACAAGGAAAACCATAGAGTTCATTAGATGGGCAGATGATGTGGAGTCATTGCCTATTCGATAAAAAATAAACCATGTCAAAGTCATTAGACATCAAAATTCAAAAATAGAAACCAAACATCGACAATCACACATTAAGCACAAACCATCATTAGTAAATAGCAACAGCAGCATTGTGTCTTGTGACAATAAAGCAGATTTATTAGCAAAAATGAGAAAAAATCATACTTAATCAAAAGAAAAAAAATAAAGTAAAATATATCAGAAAGTGTAAAATAAGAAACAAATCTTAAAGGTACTAAAAATGATATAAAATTAGAAAAATTCAAAAATCAAATTTGTAAAATCAAAAACGTGAAAAATAAGGTAGAAAAACTAAGATGCCATGGTAATGGTCAGCACAGATGACCATCTCCTCCATGACTAAGTTGGAAGGAGGAGATCCAAAAAATAAAACATGGATATCCATCTATTGTGGCGGTAGTTACACTAGCTAGCCTTGGTTTTAGGAAAGGTTTAACTTGTTGGATATTGAACAACTACTTTTTATTTGGGCTGTTAGGTTTGTAAATTATATTGGCCCCATAGGGAAAGGTTTGATCAATTATATAAGGTCCCTCCCACAATGTTTGAAATTTTTCCTTTTCAGGTACATGTGTGGGGTTTGAATAGAGGACCTTATCTCCTGATTGAAAATTTACTTTCCTAATTCTAAGGTCATGGCATTGCTTACTGAATGCCTTATTCACTTCATTTAAAGATAGGGCCACTAAGTGAATTTTTTCTAGCATATTCAGACTGATCAATCTTTCCTTTTGTGCTAAACTTAGGTCAAGGTTTAGTTCACATGCCATTGAGAGTGTACGGAGCTCAGATTGAACTGGGAGCATTGGAAGTTTCCCATACACTAACTCATAGGGAGAATATCCAATAGAAAGTTTCCATGTTGATCGGTACACCCAGAGAGCATCATTAAGTTTTGTGCTCCAATCCTTCCTATATTTGCTAATGGTTCATATTAATATTTTTGTAATCTCTCAATTGGTTACCTTTACTTGACTATTGGCTTGGAGGTGGTAAGGTGTTGTTACTTTATGTTCTACCCCCAAGCGTTACATTAATTTTCTAAATGTGGCACCTGTGAAATGAGCCCCATTATCAAAAATTAGTGAATGCGACACCCCAAACCTATTTACAATATGTTGTAATATAAATCTAGCAGTAGTGGATGATGTGAAATCTATAACAGCTACCACTTCAGCCCATTTTATGCAATAGTCAACTACTACTATAATATATGTTTTCTCGTTAGACATGGGTGTGATGGAATCCATGAAGTCAATACTCCATATGTCAAAAGGTTCTAGTGGTTGAATCCACTATTGAGGACCTTACATACAAGTGATAATCCCCTTTTCATGTTGACAACATTCACAAGACTTGAAAAACTAGTGGGCATCCCTAAAGATTGTGGGCCAATAGTATCCTACCATCAGGATTTTTATGGCCATGTGTCTCCTTGCATAGTGGCTTCCGCAAGGTCCTTCATGAGCATCCCAGAGAACACGTAATTGATCTTCATCAAGGACACACCAACACATTAGGTCATCAGCACACACCTTGTAAAGGTGTCCATTAATTTCCATGAAGTATTTGACCCGATGAAGAAATTGTTGCTTTTTCCTAAAATTTAAGTCTTGTGGCATCTCTTGAGTAAGAAGATATGTGAGGATGCCATTATACCATATTACCTTTTTAGGCACTTTTCCATTTATTACTCCAGTAAAGAGGAGTTCATCTGGAAACATATCAGAGAGCAAGCTCTCCTCCTCTTTGTTATCCCATCTTAAGCGAGAAAGATGATCAATGACCACATTCTTGTTTCCTTTTTGATCCACCATAGTAAGATCAAATTCCTACAAGATCACAAATCACCATATAACATGAGGGCTCACCATCGGCTTATTTATAAGGAAGCAAATTGCACTATGGTTCATATATATAAATACTTTATAACCTAATAGATAATGTCTAAATTTTTTTAACACGTACACCACTATCATTAATTCCTTCTCCATGGTGGTGTAATTTAACTCTGATCCCACAATGCTTTGACTTACATAATGGATATAATATGGATGTTTCTTATCATCCATCGGTGTGATTACTACTCCCAAAGCATAGTTAGATGTGTCTATCATGATATGGAATGGTTTGGACCAATCTAGTGCTCATAGGATTGGTGTTTCTACGAGTTTGTCTTTTAATTGTTGGAATGCATTTTCACATTCCTTGGTCCAAACGAAAGGTGCATCTTTCTTTGCAAGTTCTACCAACGGCTTTGCAATCTTAAAGAAATTCTCAATAAAGCATTGGTAGCAACCAGTGTGTCCAAGGAATGATTGAACATCTTTAACAATCTCTAGTTGGCATGTTATTCCTTGGATAATCCTTATCTTTTTTGGGTCTACCTCAATCCCTTTCTATGGAATTTGATGGCCTAGCACAATGCCTTCTTGGACCATGAGATGGCTCTTTTGCCACTTGAGCCATAGGTTTATCTCCACACATCTCTTTAGTACTTGCTCAAGTCGATCCAAGGCTTACTCAAATGTAGCTCTATAGGTGGAGAAGTTATCCATGAAAACTTAAACAGCACTATCGATTTGTTATTGAAAGATACTAAGGACCAAGCATTGAAATGTTATAGGGGCATTACATAGGCCAAATGGCATCTTATAGTATGCAAAAGTCCCCTAAGAACTCATGAATGTTGTCTTGGCTTGGTCTTCTAGTGTAATTTGGATTTGGTTATAGCCACTATAACTGTCCAAGAAACTATAATAATAATGCCCAGATATCGTGTCTAATACTTGATCCACAAATGGCAAAGGAAAGTGATCCTTGAATGTTGCCATATGTAACAACCTAAATTCAATGCAAACCCACCATTTACCACCCTTCTTTGGTACAGTTACGAGTGGGCTAACCCACTTACTATCTACAATTAGATAGATAAACCCCACCTTGAGGAGTTGCACTATCTCCTCCTTAACAATTTGCTTCAATTTGGGGTTTAGCTACCTCTGTGGCTGTCTTCTAGGCTTCATCACTAGGTCAGTGTAGATGCAGTGCTAGCATATCCTTGGATTGATTCTTGTTATCTTTGGATATGACCAAGCAAAGGTTGTTGACCATTTATTTACTATTTTCAACTACTTTTCTTTTTGTTCAGGAGCAAGTTTGGCATTAATTATGACTAGTTTACCATTCTTTAAAAATGCATAATCCATTTTGACTAGTAAAGTTCTTAGTTCTAAGGGCTCCTGCTTGAAATGATCAGGGATATCTAACTCTCCCCAATAGTTATCATCATCTTCATTAGAGAGTTGGGAATGGACTTGTTCAATTTTATCCATGCCTTCTACATATGCACAAGTTCAACTCTCAGTTGGCTCCATGCATATTGTGCTGCTATCTGAATCAGCTATCAACCACTGGGTGCCCTCTTACTTTTTGGCTGCTACATACAAACATCATTGAATATTAATTTCTTACACATACTAATTACATTCCTTAATGTATGTGCTTTTGATTAACCAAATATTTTACACACAATTTCACCCATTGTTGATGTATGTAATGCATGGAATACGCTTCTTCTCAATTTTTCCTAACTCATTCTCCTTAGATATCTCAGGAGATAGGTCCCTTATACCCATTTGCACATCGACCATGCTTAACCAAGCCCTTCCCATGATGATGGAGAAGTCACTTTTGCAGTTTTCTACCTTGATTACCAAAAAATTAGTAGGATAGGACCACCCACAAACTGTGATCACAATGTTCACTACTAATCGCAAAGGGACCATAATCAACTAATCTACTAAGTCTAAATAGATTTTTCTCTTCTTAAGAGGTGGTAGGTTCCAGGATTTGTACATATCATGGAAGATGAGGTTGACTCCAGAACCAGAGTCAAGAAGAGCCTTGCATGTCTCTTGTCCAACAATCTATACAAAGATGAGTAGACTTCTTGGATCAGATATTTTTGTAGGAAGGTTTCCAGCCTTGATCCAATCAGAAACAACATGAGTTAATATTACAGTAAGGATCCTAGGCAACACTTGCTTTGAAGGGTGCTCGAAGGTATTTGATGCAGAGGATGAGGGTACTAGAGATACCAGGTGATTAGCTAAAGTAGGTTGTGAGGGTTGGAGAGGACTACTGGGCTAGAAGAAAGGTTATTTTCTTGATCAATTATCCAAACCACTTGGTTGAAAAACTGGTTGTGAGTGTACAACCCTTGTAGCATTTCATTACTACAGCTATGTAGGAATTTCACCCTGCATGGATGGAGTAGGAGGTAACTAAGTTGAGGGATGTGAAGGATGATAAGGATACAAATATGGATTTTCCCCTTGAGTAGATGGTGAATGTGTTCAGTGGTACTCTAGAGGGTAATAGTGATGTTGGAATGATGCATGACTTGTCAAACTTCTAGGGGAGACGGGTTGCTAAATATAGTACCCATATGGATTTGGTTACCTATAAGGGTACTGCTACCTTGGTGGTGGAATTCCCCACGATTTTGGTTGGTACCGCTATTGGTACTATTCATAAGGTTTTGGAGGAGTTCCACTTAGGTAGTAAGCTTGCTGCTACTGGTGGAACTACCATAGACTACCTTAAGGATAAGACAATCATCTTGGAGCTTATCTACGTGCTAGGTGAGGATTTAATGTGTGCACTCCAAACTCTTATAAGTGTAACACCACAGGGTAGCATCCCTTTGGATGTTCATATTGATAGATGTCACATTTAGTTTCATCATTAGAGTTAGACTCCACAACTTCCTCTACTACAGCAACTTTGCCCTTATCTCTTTAGTAGGCATGTTCAACTTCTTCTTTTCGCCATCTATGATTACGATCACTATTTTTCTCTTTGGATTCTTCAACAATCTTCAAAGAGGTTTGAAACTTTTCATCCAAAGAGTCCCATAACTTGTCAACCTTGGCTGAAATGTTAGAAAAACAATTTTGGATAGGCAAAGTCTTTCTATTCACCACTCCATCAAGCGGTGACTCCTCATCGCAAAATTGAACCTCTAATTTTTGGATGGATGGGTCCCTATTATACTCTTCAGCACTCTCCCTTTTTCATAACTCACCTTCTTTTTTTACTACCTGCTCAATTAGCCTTTGGATTTGATGAGATCTCATTTTAGACAACCTTCCTTGGGCATACATGCCAAGGGCTCCTCTTATTTCTGCCTTGATCCCATCTATGATGTGGCGAAGTTGTTCCCTCTGAGAGTAACCATGGCTAGGGCATCTATGTAAGAGTGAATAGTATCGGTTCATGGTAGCATCCAAGGGTTCAAGTGCTCCTTGTTTCTAGCCTTGGATTTGCCTTCTTAGATTAGACACTCTGGAGTATGTCTGGTATTTGTCATTAAATAGCTCCAACATGGTGCTTCATCTTCAGATAGATTCTAGTTCTAAGGACTAGTACCAACTTTCAACTTCCTTAATGAGTGTCCTTGGAAAAAGCTTGAGTTTTTGCCACTTGTTCTTGATGTTTTGTAAGGCACAGGCATATTGAAAATTTTGTAGATGTATCTGCAAATCAAAATTATATCACCCCTCAAATCTTGGGATATTTTTCATATCTAGGCACTTTATTCAACTATCCTTGATATACCTGGTCAAAATTTTCACTACCTCCGCAATGTTAAGCATACTTCAAGTCACCAATAAAGGTTCATCATTTTTGCTGTGTTGATGTCATCGATGATGGTTTTGGCCACCCCTTTGGTTTTGGCAGCCTTCACAGTCATTGTTATTTCATTAATCACCTTCATCATGGTTGTTTCAACAGCAACTTTCATGAGAACCATCAAATGAAGAGGAATGTTCAGAATCAGATGAAGAGGATGAAGAGGAAGGTGGACCACCACCGCCACTGCAATGTCTACCATCACTCTTATGCTTTTTATGATCACCATCATTAGATCCCTTGTTATTGTGATGTTCTCCCGAGTCCCTACCTTAGCTATCACTCTTCCTTGAACCTGATTTATGAATAGTTGATTGTAGGATCAAGTTCATGCCTTCACCATCATTCGTAAGGGGTGGAGAATCTTCATGTTGAGAACCTTCCAAGGGAGGATCCTCATTATCCTCTTGATCTAATAGGAATAAGGGATTAGCATAATGTTTCCCCTTTGTGGCTTCATGGAGTCTTTTTTGACATTTATCTCGCTTATGTTGTGTTTTAGTGGGACAATAGTTCTAAGTGTCATATCCATCCACAACGTACTCTTCATGAAGATCTACTATGCCCAACTTCTTAAGGATTTTAAATAGCATTCCAGGCACAGATCTATTGGGGGAGGGGGGAGGGGGCAAAATGACGTTGCCCTTCATATCATGCCATCACATCTATTCATCTTGATGTAGGATGAAGGTGAAATTCAACACAAACTCACCTGGATGAGTGTATATTACCTTTCATTCCTATGGGATTGGTGGTTTAGTATCGTCAAGTGTACGAGAACAAGAATACATTTTGTAAGACAAAATGAAATTATCAGTGTGCTTTTATAAGTTATTTATAGTGGGAATGTTATTGATCTTTAGGTTCATACAACAATATTAGTAGTGTCCACTTAGAATTAAATAGTGCACATTCCACAAAAAAAGTCCTTGGCAATGACACCAATGATGAGTGATGAGGTACCCCTACACCCAACCATACAAATCACAAAGCATTCATGTACGATCTAGTTGAATTTCACAAACTTTATCGTTTCCACTGCACTAGCCCTGTAGGAAGTGAATCTAGCCTTAAGGTCAATCATTGTCCTCCTAATTACACTTGTGATGTACATTGGTATGGTTAAGTGTAACTAAGGCATCCAATTTTTATCATTTTTTATTTTATATTTTGGTGCTCGAAATGTAGATAAACAAGAGTTTAATTAACTAATCTAAATGACTAATTAACTAATCATTTAACTAATCCTAACATCATAAGTATATGTTTCCACTCTCTATACACATCTTGAACCCACGTATCCACTGCTAGGTAACCAAACGTTGCACTACTGGGCATACCAAGCAATAACGTTGCTGGGATTACCAACTGAATATGTGTTATCGAAGCAATTGTACTTATGTGTGTAATCTATCTTGCTTAATTATCTTATTAATGTAATAACTGGAAAATATTTGATAACTAATTAAAAGCATTTAATAAATAATTGAAAACATTAAATGCATGAATAAAATAGCTAATCTATCCAAAGTGCTACAAGGTTTATCAAAAAGCTTGTCTTTATTGTTGCACACATTGTCATGCTCAAGTACAACAATGCTCAAATAAAGATCTGTACACTCAATGTCTCTTGCTACGGGCACTCAAGTAAAAAATTCTAACTTTTGAATGGAAAAAATGCAAGAGCTTCACTACTAATGAAATCTGGACTCCCCATAAATGCAACTAGTAGGGGCGTATTTATAGGTGATAGACAGACACTGCATTGATGAGGCCTCATCGACGCAGCCAACCAACAATGACTCATCACTAGTTTTCTAATGTTGATCTAATTATTGATCTATTACTAAATTTAATATGTATAAAATTACTCTATGATAGCAGGTCATGCTCACTTTAGTAATTTTGCATATAAACCATTTGAATCTATAGCCTTGCCAAATGCTAGTTTTTAATAGCCTTTGTGACTTCCTCAATAGCAATTTGGAGAGGTGCTTGGTGTATAATAACAAAAGATTATCATCTCCTTTTGTAAAAAGTTTACTATAAAAATAACATATATTTTTAAAGGAAAAACTAAATGATGAAGAGGATTCATGACTAAAAACATTGCCAAAACTATTTAAGCTTCTTTTTAATAATGGTAGCAAAATATTCTTGGTGCTTTTTGATAAATTTCCTCCTCTTGGTTCTAATCAAGCATTTATATGCCTTAACTAACTTTTGTCTCTATTCCTTATTTGTAATATTAATAATACTCTATTTAGACTACACACAATCCTCATCACACTAAGTCTTCTAAGCACAATCCTCATCACACTAAATCTTCTAAGCATAATCCTCATGACACTAAGTCTTCTAAGCATCCTATTATTATGAATGTATAACTTGCTTACCCACTACCATCGAAATTTTCTCATGCTCCTTAAAATGTCTTTCAAGATTCCATTTCTGGAATGTTGCATCCATATATTTTTAAAATCCATATCACTATTCGGTCCCCTTCTAATATGTGTTGCATTTGGATTTTGCTGATAATTGTGGTTGTAGTCCATGCCAGACTTACTATAAATGGTAAATACATTGAGATTTGATAATCATTCCACCTACAAATTGACATCAATCTGTCAACAATCATGGCAATAGTGCACAAACCCAAAAATAGCCACACCAACAATTATATTAATAGTTACGAATTTAAGCCCTAATTAGTGTTATGGTTTCTTCATAGAGTTGCAACTGCAAAGCATTTGACAATTGCTAGATTGCTTTAAAACTTGTCTTGATTCTTTGAATTTCCTAGCCCTCTATTGGCAACTTTAACTATTTGGCTCAATCCAAAGGAACTGCATTGGCTAGTGTAGTTATAATGTAGTTCTCTAAAAGTCTTCCCTACTGCCAAAACCCTTTCTTGTGCATCCTACCACTACCATTTTATCCACCACTGCTATTGTAGGCTGCACTCTCTTAGCCATCCTATAGCAACCATGACAACCGCAATAATTAGCCTTCAACCTCTAAGGCCACCCCATCGACAACAACCAGACCCAACTATGAAAGCAAGGATAGGTCTAAGTACACTTGGTTGCCATTAAAGCCATATGAGCTATTAAACCAATTGTTGAAAGTGGGTGCATTTAATACAAAACAATGTCTAAAGCTTCCCAAAAAAATCATGATAAACTCTATGAAAAAACCAATAACCCCATTGATGAGTCCCAATATCGCATACGCGATATCAAAGCCTTCCACACAATATCGCGTACGCGATATCGCGGCCTGCCTCATTGCCTATAAATAAGAGGCGAGATCACTTGGTTTGCATAGTTAGTCTTAGTCCCTTACCCTAACTCTTGCCTTTTTCCCTTTCCAGAGATAGAATTATTTCTGAGTGCCTGTAGTAGGAGTCATAAAGGGAACGGATCTTTATTCAAGCATTGTGTACCTAAGCACACCTTGTGTATAGCAATAAAGAAGAACTTTGGGATAAAACTTGTAGCATTCAAAATAGATTAATTAATGTTAATTACTATTACTTAATGCTTTCCTTAGTTAATTAATATTCTCTCTCTCACCCTGCAACTCTCCTAAGTAAGCACACTCAGTACAATCACTTTGAACATGCGTGTAACACTTGGTAAACAAGTAACCATTAGCATTTGGTAATCCTAGTAGTATTACACTGGTTCAGGATGTGTACAGTAAGTGAGAATGGATGCTAGTGTTAGGACTAGTTAAAGCATAGTTAAGTAGTTAAATCAAAATTAGTTACTTAGTTATCTCTCTCCTCCCTTTGTAGCACTAGCACATAAAAACTTAAAAACTATAAAAATCATGTACCTCAAGTTTACTTAACCATACAATTTTGTTATACAAGTAAGCTTGGGAAGACAATGATTGATCAACCCATCCTTGTTCCACAAAGGCATGTAAGCACTTAGTCCTTGGAATTCAACTAGATCACACGTGTATGCTCGTATTCGTATGGTTGAGCGTAGGGATACCTTTCCACTCATCATTGGCACCATTGCCAGGGACTTTGTTGTTTGTGTGCTAATTAAAACTTAGGAAATCTTTCTCATCATTGGAATGAACCCTTAGATTTGGTTACAAGAAAAAATATATATATAATAATAATATATAATACATTGCACATTGAATAGACAATCATATCTCCTTCTTCATATGAAAGTGTTTCACTACCTATGTCTGATAGAGGGAACAATCGGAGGCGTAGTATACATGATAATCCGCCAATCCCTCAACAATTTCATGTGGTATATGTTCATCTCGATGAGTATATACCAAACTTTACCTTTATCCTCTACTAGGATGAACAACTACATTGGCAAGATTTAGAAGGTAACATAGTGGTACCTCCTGATCGCTCAGTCCCAGGCATGCTTCTTCGTGATCTCACACAAATTGGTATGCAGCACTTATAGGCAAAGTATGTTGTGCATGATCATGACTCAAGAGAGTATTGACACATGGAGGCACAACATCAAATGGATTTACAATAGGAGAGACATCATGAATCCATGAAGGGAAAGTTTTCGCAGAATGTCCCACATGTCCTAAGCAAAAATGAGGGTGGTGAACCTGCCTTAAGCAATCGCCCACACAATGATGTTCCTCCAATTGACTTTGGTCAAGGGGTTGTGTATCAAAATCTTTACTCAACTATCCATAACTTGGATTCTAGTATCAACAGACATAAAGGATCTAAAAAAGGAACACAAACACATGACAAAGATGGACATTCTGATCATAACTACGATCAAGGCTGCAACCACTGAAGAGAAGGAAACAGGCACCAACATGGTGATGATCCCCCTTCTTCTTCACCTTCATCATCTCCTTCACCCTCTCCTTCAGGATCTAGATGCAGTCACAAAGAAAAATACCATGAGGATAAGGGTAAGCGAAACGGGATTCATAGACAAAATAGTCGAGAAAGGGAATGAGGTCACTCTAGAGAAACACACCATGAAAAGAAGAGAGAGTAGGGAACAACATGGGCATCATAGAAATCATAGATGAGATGATCACGATGAACCCCTACTCACTAATCTAAATATGTTAGACATAATTTAGGCCATTAGGATCCCAAAAGGGCATCAAAAGGATAGTAGGATCAAGAGCTTAGACATGAACAATATCTCACGATTTGAAGGGGGATACAATGCTGATCTTCAAAATCATCTACAAGCATTTCATGATGCATGTGCCTTACAAAACATAGAAAATGAATGGCAAAAATTAAAATTGTTTTCATGGATGCTAATCAAAGAAGCGAAAAGCTAGTACTGGTCCTTAGAACTGGAATCCATTCATAGATGGAGTACCATGTTAGAATTGTTCAACGATAAGTACCAAATGTACTCTCGAGTGTCCAACCTACAAAAGCAAATCCAAGGCTAGAAACAAGGAGGGAATGAACCCTTGGATGCTCCCATGGACCAATATTATGCATTGTTACATCATTGTCCTGGCCATGGTTATTCATAGAGGGATCAACTATGCCATCTCGTAGATAGGCTTAGGCATCAAATGCAAAGAACCCTTGGGACTTATGCCCAAGGAAGACTATCTGAGCTTAGGACCCATCAAGTATAAAGATTATTGGAGCAAGTTACTAAAGAGGAAGGTGAGTTACGAAAAAGAGAGAGTGCAGAGGAATATAATAGAGATCCTTCCCTCCGAAAGAAGGAATTAATATTTTGTGAGGATGAAGAAGAGTCACCACTCAAAGAGATGGTGAATTGGAAAAATTTGCCCATTCAAAAACTTGCATCGAAAATATCGGCAAAGGTGGATCAAATGTGGGACTCCCTAGATGATAAATTTCAAAAAGTTCTCAAAGTAGTAGAGGAGTCTAGAGAGCAAGGTAGTGAGTGGGAAAAGAAAAAAAGAGAAGCAGAATATGCATGTAACAAGGGTAAGGACAAAGTTATCATCCTCGAAGAGGTTGTGGATTCAGATACAGATAATGATAGTGGATGTGAGATATGCCAATATGACCATCCTAAGGGATGCTACCCTATAATCTCACATTTGTAGGAGTTTGGGATGTATGCACTCAACCCACGATTAAACAAAAGGCAAATGCCTCGAAGATTACCTTATCCTCAAGGTAACCCAAGGCAGTTCCACCAACCCTTAACATATTATCCAAGTGGAACTCCACCACAACCAATCGAGAAGTATCAATAGTGGAAATACTCAAAATCATGGGGAATGCCACCACCATGGAAATAGTATCCTTACCAGTAACCTAACCTATATGGATATTACGTGTAGCAGCCAGTCTCTCCATGTGACTCTACTGGTCATGTCACTTCTCAACCTCACTACCAAGCCCATGAGTACTATAGGACTCCTTCTCCTAGGGGTGATGTTTCACAGACATACTACCCTTCTCATCCAGCTACACCTTTTCCACTCATATCTCCATTACCACCTACTCCAGCTATGCAGGGTGAACTCCTTGCCCAACAGCAGCAATGTAACACTACAAGGGTTGTTAACTCTCAATCTACTGTTGGTTCTAACAACCACATGAAGAAAAGATCTTTCTTCATAAACAATAGTCCAACTAAGCCCTTGCAAACACAAGCAGCTAATCCTTTAGACACCTCATTACCAATCAAAACTTCAAAGCTCCCTTCAGGCCAAACACTGTGCCCAACACATATAGTCATGTTAACACATGTTGTCACCGTTTGGATTAAGGTTGACCATCTTCCTAGGAAATTTTCTGATCCTAGAAGTCCTATTATATATTTACAAATCACTATCTTTTGGATTTAGGTTTCAGTGTCAACCTAATCTCTCAAGAAATGTACAAAGCCTAGAACCTGCCTCCACTAAAAAAGAGTAACATTTATTTAGAGTTGGCTGACCAGTCCATCATTGTCCCATTAGGGCTAGTGGAGGACATTTTCAACACCGTTTGTGGGTGGTCATATCCAGCTAACTTCTTAGTGATTCAAGTGAACAACGGTAAGGGGGACTTCTCAATCATAATGGAAAGAGCATGGCTAAGCATAGTTGACGTGCTCCTAGAAATCCATGATCTTTTCCTGGAAATATTAAAGGAAAATACATTTGGGAAGATCGAGAAGAGGAAAGTCCCATGCATCGCATATAGTGACACAAGGTGTAATTGCATGCAGAAGTCATGGTTCATGCAATGTTTAACATTTCCTACATGCAATCAGTGTGCACAAGTGACTAATATACAAATATGCTTATATGTAGCAGCCACAAGACAAGAAGGCACCCAGTGGCTGATAGCTGATCAAGAAAGCAGTTCAACTATATGCATGGAACCAACTGAGGGTTTGACTTGCACTTACATCGATAGCATAGACACATTAGAGTAAGTCCATCACCAAGTCTTGACATTAAAAATATCAACTGGGGGAAGTTGGAAATCCCTGATACATTTAAGCAGGAGCCTCTTGAGTTAAAACCATTACCCACCGGTATGAAATACATGTTTCTCAAAAATGGAAAATCAGTAATTACTAACACTAAGCTCACTCCGCAACAAAAAGAGAGACTGCTGAAGGTAATAAAAAAATGGTCAAAATCCTTTACTTGGTCATATCCTAAATTAACCGGAATAGATCTTAGGATATGCTAGTATAGAATTTACACCGACCCCTCCATGAAGCCTCGACGACAACCACAAAGGTGATTGAACCCAAATCTTAAGCAAGTGGTTAAGGAAGAAATTGAATAGCTTCTAAAAGTTGGGTTCATATACCCCATTGCTGATAGTGAATGGGTTAGTTCCTTAGTTATTGTGCCTAAAAAGAAAGGTAAATGGAGGGTGTGCATATATTTTAGGCTATTTAATATGACAACATTCAAAGACCACTTTCCATTGTCATTCGTAGACCAAGTCTTGGACACCATTGCAAGGCATCGCTACTATAGTTTTCTGGACGGGTACATTGGGTACAACCAAATACAAATAGCCCTAGAAGACTAAGCAAATACTACATTCACCAGTCCTTGGGGAACATTTGCATACAAACAGATGTCATTTGGCTTGTGAAATGCCTCTACAAATTTCAATGATTAGTTCTAAGAATACTCTAGTAGCAGATAGGAAATGATGTGGAAGTCTTCATGGATGACTTTTCCACTTATGGAGCGAACTCTGATCAAGCCTTAGACCGATTAGAGCAAGTACTAAAGCAATGTGTAGAAACCAATTTAAGGCTCAATTGGCAAAAAAGCTATTTAATGGTCCAAGAAGGAGTAGTATTAGGGCATAAGATCTTACAAATAGGGATAGAGGTAGACCTTGAAAAGATCAAAGTTATCTAAGGAATTACTTGGTAACTTGAAACTATAAAAGATATTGGTCATTCCTTGGACACACTGGCTACTATAGACACTTTATTGAGAACTTTTCTAAGGTTGCAAAACCATTGGTTGAACTAACGACAAAGGACGTACCTTTCGAATGGACCAGGGAATGCAAACTAGCTTTCCAAAGTTTAAAATAGAAGCTCGTAGAAACACCCATTCTACAAGCTCCTGACTGGTCTAGACCACTCCACATAATGACTGATGCATCCAACTATGCTTTAGGAGTCATACTTACATAGTTAGATGATCAAAAACATCCGTATTACATCCACTGTGCAAGTAGGAGTATTGCTGGTGCACAACTCAACTACACTACAATAGAGAAAGAATTAATGGTTGTAGTGTTTGCACTAGAAAAATTTAAGTACTATTTCTTGGTCTATAAGGTATTTGTGCACACAAATCATAGTGCAATAAGGTTCCAAATGAATAAACCAATGGTGAGCCCTGGCATCATACGATGACTCATAATCTTACAGGAGTTCGATCTTACAATGATTGATCAAAAAGGCACTGAGAACGTAGTCGCTGATCATTTATCTCGGTTGTAATGGGACAACAAAGAGGATGAGTATCCAATTTCTGATCATTTCCCTGATGAACTCCTCTCTTCAGATGTAGTAACTAACCAGTTGACCACAAAAATAAACTAATATAGTAGTGTTTTCACCTATCTCCTTACACAACAAACACCACAAGAGTTTGACACTAAAAAGAAACAACAGTTCCTTCACCGAGGCAAGTATTTTATGGAGAACAATGGGCAACTTTATAAAGTATGTCCTGATGGCTTAGTTTGATGGTGCATTCCCGATATAAATCAACTATGAGTTCTCCAAGACACTCATGAGGGTCCTTGTGGGGATCATTATGCTGAGAGACGAATAGCCCTTAAAATCCTACTTGCAGAATATTATTGGCCTACATTGTTTGGGATTCCCATCATTTCATCCAATCTTGTGAGCGCTATCAACGTGATAGGGGAATGACTACTAAAATGGAGGGTCTGCAACAATGGATTCAACCTTTAGAACCCTTCGACATATGGGGAATTGATTTTATGGGTCCCATTACACCAATGTCCAATGGGAAAATTTACATCATTGTTGTTGTTGACTACTTTACAAAATGGGCAAAAGCAACCACTGTTAAGGATTGTACATCATCTACAGCTACACGATTTGTTCAACAACAAGTCGTAAACAGGTTTGGTGTGTCGTGTGCACTTATTTCAAATAATGGTACACACTTCACAAGTGCGACTTTTCGAAAATTAATGCAATGCTTAGGGATTGAACACAAACTGACTACACCATACCACCCCCAAGCAAATGGTCAAGCCAAGGTCACCAATAGGCAGATTACAAAGATATTAACAACTATTAGTAAGTATAGGAGAGATTGGAGCACCAAATTGAACGATGCTCTTTGGGCATACCACTCCACATGGAAACTCCCTATAGGCTACTCTCCCTATGAGTTAGTGTATGGTAAATTACCAATGCTTCTTATTCAAGTTCAACTTCATACACTATCTATGGCTTGTGATCTCAACCTTGACCTTGATCTAGCACAAAAAGAATGGTTAATGATCCTTAACTTGCTATATGAGAACTAATTAGCCACCCTATCATCTAACGAATTGCACAAGGCCTTCAATAAAACCTAAAAATTAGGAAAATTAGATATCAAACAAGAGACAAGGTTTTGTACTAGAATCCCACACACGTGCCACAACGCATTAAATTTCAAATGCTGTGGAAAGGACCTTATATTATTTATGCAACTTTTCCTTCAAGGGCCATGATGATTTACAAACCTGAGAGCTTGAATAAGAAATTGTTGGTCAACATCCAACAAACCAAACCTTTCCATGAGCTGAGAATAGCCAGTACCAATACTACCTCTGTTGGTGAACAATCCTATTCGTTATTTCAGATCTCCTCCTTCCAACTCATTCATGGGGGATACGGCCACCAATGCTAACCATTCTAAGCCCTTAGCTCTTTTTATATTTTTTTTTACACATTTTTGTTTTACATATTTTTGTTTTGCACATTTTTCAAATTTACTTATTTTTTTCTTACACCATCATTCACATTTTTTCCTATTTCTTTATTTGATTTACTTTCATTTGTCATACAATAAGTGCTCATGATGGTGGATTGTATTATAATAATGTTGATTATTAATGTTTGGTTTTTACCTTTGATTCTCAATGTTGATATTAAGATATGGTTCTTTTGATAAAATAGGCAATGAGTCCACACCTTCCATTCCTCCGTTCAACTCTATGGTCTCCCTTGGTTTTGGAACTGTACTATCCCTTTTTCTAAATAAACTTATTAATGAATTGGTGGCTTGGTATTCTTCAAACCAAGGACTCAATGGATGAAAAGGGTGTGACTTCAAGGGTATTCGATGCACATGTGCTAGCTATTCTTTTAAGTGCTAGGATGCTTTTCATGGGTTTTCCACCATTCTACCATTGATCAAATATCAGGAAGCTAAGTGAATAAAAATAAGTCTTTGCATGGTGTGGTTCTCGCACAAAAAAAATGAAGGTGAGAATTCAAAGCACACCCCTTAGACATAATAAAGAAATCCAAGCTACAAGCACTGGTTATGGCACTAAAAATACATGTTACTCATGCCTAAAGGTTCCCTCTAACTAAGGCCCTTTCTTGCTTCCTGCATCTTGCTCTCCTCAAAATGGTGGTGAATCTTTGGGGAAGCATTCTTGTTGCTTCAAAAGGATGGTTTGGCCAAGTGTATTGATGCAAGGTCATTGAATGTGGTTGGTTTGAGTCTAGATTTAGAATGAGTTCTACTCAGTCACCTTAACTATAAAATACACAAGGGACTTTACACAACCTTGTTCTTGGGATTCCATTCCATTTTCTACTCTCCATCTTTCTTCCCATTTTCCATCTCATTATCGATTTTATGATTAGTCTATATCCTGGTTGATGCATTGTTATTCTTTGGTAAATTCTTTTGGGTTAGTCTTTAACCATTGTTTCTATATGTCATTCTTAGAGCCTACGGACTCTTTGGTTTGTGGGTTTGTCAGGGCATAAAGGGCATGAGCCTACTTTGGGGAGGACCCACTAACATTCCTTTATGGTGCAAATGTTAAATTCTTCTCCTTAAACATTTCTTGCAATCAGCAATTTCTCATTTCATCCCCATCCATGACATCCATTTTTATTGGCATTATCATTGTTATTTCTTCCCATTTTTCTTGTTCCCTATATTTTTCCACCCTATTGTTACTGGAGGTTTGCTCTTAGTCGTGGGGACCCTGTCACAAATTTTTCCATTCTACTACTTGTATCACCCCTACACCTTGGGTAGTTATCCATGATAAACCTCTAACCTAGTTTTTGCCATAACCACAACCTAACCAATGCGCTTTATATCGAGGTAAGGTATCAACTACATTATGGTTTACTTATCCTTGTTCATTTGGGACTGTGTTGTGTGTGCAGATGGCGATTACACGAACTATGGACTGGGATAGGAGGAAGCACTCAAGATGGACTGGAGCTAGAGCATTTACGCCAAGAACAAGTTTGGTCGCATGGCTATGGATAAACAACGAAAGGCACAATTGCAACATCGGCAGCAACACGCCTCATTTTCTTTACTCTCTTTTCAAACTATCGGATGAGGGTTTGGATGTCATCTATGTACAGTGTTTACCACAAAGGCGTGAATGCCAATGTTGTAATATGTTTGTCGATCCGTTCACCGGGAACTTTGAGTCTGTTATTCCCTGTCGCTATCAGTTTTCATTCAGTCAATAATCTCATACCTTTTCAATATTTTGTAAGGAACTCGAGGACGAGTTTTCATTCAGTCGTGGGGGTATGATGAGTCGCGATATCAGAGCCTTCCACGTGATATCGCGATCTACCTCGTTGCCTATAAATAAGAGGCAGGTGCACTTGGTTTGCATAGTTAGTCTTAGTCCCTTACCCAAACTCTTGCCTTTTTCCCTTTCCAGAGATAGAATTATTTCTGAGTGCCTGTAGTAGGAGTCATAAAGGGAACGGATCTTTATTCGAGCATTGTGTACCTAAGCACACCTTGTGTATGGCAATAAAGACGAACTTTGGGATAAACCTTGCAGCATTAAAAATAGATTAATTAATGTTAATTACTATTACTTAATGCTTCCCTTAATTAAT
>MNCI01016409.1:198406-217378 GCA_015680685.1 Gnetum montanum
TATTTATGGAACTTTCTCCATCTTCCTCCATTATTCTTTAGATTTAGGGCAATCCTTCATTGACAATTGAAAATGCTCCACTAAAGTGATGCTAACAGGAATGCAGTCTCTTATATGAAAATTTTCAAGTACCTTACCAATATACTTAGACTAATAAAGCCACAATTTGCAATATGTCCCATCTCTATAAATTTGCACACCAAATATTTTCTTTGCTAGACCCAAATCTTCTATGGAAAAATGTTTGTTTATTTCCTTTCTTAGCCTTTTGATCTCATGTCCATCATTTCCTGCAATGAGCATGTCATCTACATATGGTAACAAGATAGTAATCTTACTAGAAGTTTTGTCCAAGAAGGTATACATAGTGATTAATACTACACTTCATATAATTTTAATCCTACATGAAACTATCAAACTTCTTGTACCATTTCCTAAGGTCTTAATTCAAATCATACAAAGTTCTCTTTAATCTACAAACCAAATGCTTTTCTTTACACTCATATCCTTTATAAAATTTCACATAAATCTCTTCCTTCAAGTCATCATGCAAGAAGACAATTTTTATGTCTAATTATTCCAATTCCAAGTTTGAACTAGCAACAAGAGATAAAATGGCACATCTAAAAGATTGTTTCATAATAAAAGAGAAAATTTAGTGTCATAGCATTTTTGTTGATTGGCATCATCATTAATTCTATACAAACACATATTAGATAAAGCATGCTTACCATCTGGTAAAGGAATAATATTTTAAGTTTAATTATGTCTAAGAGCATCCAAAACTTCTTTCATTATAACTACCCATTTATCCACATTACCTAAAGACATTGCTTTCTAAAAATAATTAAGTTCTTTCTTATTAATATACAAGATGTAATTCAAATATGGGAAATACCTAATAGGAGGTTTGGAGGAGTAAATAATCATCATCCTCATTTTCTAAAGTATTTGGTAATTGATATTTTGGTAAAAAATTTCCCTTATTGTTGTGATAAAAAAGAACCCATTCAACTTTTAAATCATCATCATCATGATTAAATGATTTCACAAAAGAGCTAAAATTTTCTCTTTGGTTTGGTTTCTATTCTTGTTTCCTGTAAAACATCAAGTTTTTCATGTGCTAAATAATTTCTTATCACTAGGATCCCACAATTTGTAATTAAGATTATCATTTTCATATCCAATGAAAATGCATCTACATGCACATCTATCAAGTTTATCTATATTATGCTAATGGGCATAAACTTCATAGTTAAAGACCCTCAGGTGAGAAAGATTGAGTAATCTCCCACTCCAAACAAATTTTGGTAACTTGTCTTGAAGAGTTGCATGAGGGTATATGTTAATTAAATAAGTAACAATAAATGTTGCTTTAGCCCAAACTTTCTTTAAAAAATTAGACTATTGCAAAAAAAGAACACATCCTCTCAAAAATAGTTCTATTATACCTCTTAGCTATGCTACTATTTTGTGGAGTATAGGTAGAGTTTTGGTATTGATAATTCCATTTTTCCTACAAAAGTCCTTAAATTCATTAGGGGTATACTTATTTCCATTATTAGTGATAAAACACATTTTTTCATTAGCTCTGATGTCAGATATCTGACATTAGAGCCTTGACATCAAGTATCTGATGTTGGATCTAAGACACGACATTGAATATCCAATGTTGAGGGGTATGGATCGGCCTATAAATATAACACTTGGGTGCATGGTTTGGGCATTAGTTTCAATAGTTTTGCATCAGTTTTTCATAGTTTTGTCAATAGAGTAGCTAAAATCTTGTAGTTTTATTCTATAATCTTATAGAATAGTTAGTGAGTGCCCACAAAGTGGATCTAAGTTAGTTGTATGGAGTCTTATTCAAGTGGCAATGTACCTAGACATATTCCATGAATGATAATAAGATTGAGATTGATTCTTATTCATTGCAGCACTTTGACTTAGATTAGATTTACTTTCCATGAAATTTACTTTTCATGTACTTAGTTAATATTTACATTTTCATTCATGTTAATTAATTAGGCACATAAGTACGATTTCTTTGAGCATGTGTATGACTCTTGGTAATCTTAGCAATTCTTAACATTTGGTAACCCAACAGTGTTATATGTGTTCAGGATGTGCACAGGAAGTGGGATCAGATACTTATGTTAGGGTAGTTGGTTATTAATTAGCAATTAGATTAGTTGAATTGATTATAAATTGAGTTTCAACCTATTGTCAATCGTAGAATAATAAAATATAAAATAGTAAAAATCATATGCGTCACTATGGACTAAACCATACGTGACAAAGCTACCACCAGTCCAAGTGGGAAGACAGCGAACTACGATCAAGGCATAGTGATCTAGATGCCACAACTAGTCCCATCCATGGAATTTGACCGAATTGTGCTTAAACGCTTGTGATTTGTATGGTTGGGTGTAGAGGTACCTTGCCACTCATCACTGGAGTCGTTGCCAGGGATGGTGCTAGTTATCTAGATTAGTTATATCATACACAATCACTATAAAGGTATTAATGATCTATTTCTTAGAAAACATTAATAATTTAAATCACACACATTTTTGGACAAAACCATGTCTTCTTACAAAGGACCAATAATGCATCGTATGATGAGAACACTCATATGAGAAATGATAAGATATATACTGAAGAAAATTGAAGTGAACAACCTCAAATAGGGGTTTCCTATGCTCATTTAGACCCTTAATGCACTCAAAGACTACATTCAATTGGTGCAGATAATTATAGAGGAGATGGAGTAAGTCCAAGATCAAGAAGGGCCTCAAGGCCTAATACCTTCTCTAAACCTCAACAAGATAAATGAAGGGACCATGGGGAGAACTATAGAAGCTATGGTGATTCTCCTAGTTTCTCATCTTTCTCTTCCTCTTCAATGTCTAGTTCTAATGAAGATGGATGTAGGTATAGAGATAGAGCTCCACTATAGGGTCAAGACAAAGATTGAAATCAAACCCAAGGACTAAATCAAAGATATCAAAATGAGCATAGACAAGATCATCATTATCAAACAAAGAGAAATAGAAATTTTCATCACAACATGTTTAATGATGATGAAACCTTGTTGGCCACTAAGAGCCTGATGCAAATCACAAAGGTATTTACGATACCTCACAAGCATCGCAAGGATAGTTTCTTACCTAGGATTGATATAAAAAATATCCCTAAATTTGCAGGAGGTTGCAACTCGGATCCACAACATCATATATAAGCCTTCCATGATGCTTATGCCTTGTACAACATTGAGAATGGATGGTAAAAGCTTAAGCTCCTTCCTAGAACACTAATTAATAGAGTCAAAGTGTGGTATAGATTGTTGAAACCAAATTCAATCCAATGGTTGTCCACAATGCTAGAACTTTTCAATGAAAAATACTAAACCTATGAGAGAGTGTCCAACCTAAGGAGAAAAATCCAAGAGTGGAAGCAAGAAAATCATGAACCCTTGGATGTGGCCTTAGATATTATTCACTACTACATAAATGCCCAGGTCATGGTTTCTCTGAGGAAAGTCAACTTTTCCACATCATAGATGGGCTTTATAATGAAATAAGGGAGACCTTTAGGATGTATGCTCTAAGTCAATTATACGAGTTGCGAATCCATCAGATCAAAGAGTTAATCAAGCATGTGGTGAAAGAAGAAGGAGAGCTATGTAGACAAGAGAATGTAGAGGAAAATAACTAGGGCCCAACTCTACAAAAGAAAAACATCCATATCTATGATGAGGAAAAAGAGGCAGCTCTCAATGAGATGATTTTACAACCAACCTTATCAATACAAAATTTTATCAATGAGCTTGAAGTAAAGCTAGGTAATAATCAATGAATGAGAAATTTAAAACTTGCATAGAAACCATAGAGGAGAGAGTGACACAAAGAAAATCAAGTGATCACAACAAAAGGAGGAAAAAGAATCAAGAAACAGCTAGGCATACTTATCGGCAAACAAGAAAAATGGCTAAAGAAAGTGAGGCTATAGACTCAGCCATAAACGAAGATAATGGATGTGAAATTTCCATATATGACCATCTGAAGGCCCATTACCCAATCTTGTTGCATCTACATGAGTATTGGGTAAGGACATTAAATCCAAAGTTTGTACAGAAGCACATAACTAGGAGATTTCCTTTTTCACAAGGTAATTTTAGACAATCCTATAACCAATCATACTATCCTAGTGGGACTTCTTATCAGCTTCAACACTAGCATCAACCACAGTGGCAACAACCACAGTCATGCGGGAGGCCACCACCAAACTAGCCCTATCCTTCCTACCAATCAAACCGACATAGATATTATGTTCAACACCCTATTTTACCAACTAGTTTTACTTCCTCTACTTCAAATCACTACTACCTCTCCAAAATATCATTATCCCACAACATCTTATACAAGATCACCACCTAACACCTCTCACCCTACATCATATCCTCAATATTCTCATACTCACCTCCACCATATGTCACCTCCAACAACACAGGATGGTTCAACATCACAACATCAATGAGAGAATGTCACTTGTGCTATGAACATACAAATAAATGATAACGCTAGTAGATCTCAACCAAAGTCTCAGAAATGTCCCTTTTGGAGGAAAGGCCGTAAAGCATAGTAAAACACTCATGGACCTACTACATCACCTAAATTAGCACAAGGCCAATATGATACAACAACCTTCCTTACAAAAATGATGTCTCCTAATCATACACAAAATAAAAAGCCAACAACCATCATCACTTCAACATAATACATAAACGATAATCTTATCATTGAGGAGAGGCAGAAGAATCCATGCATCACCAATATGATAAAGAGTGTAGTTGTGGGCCAGAAGTTCAAAATATTAACACAACCCTTATACCAGCCCATCATAAAGTTCAAGAGTAAGTGTGTGAGAAAAACCCAATCTACGCAGTAGCCACTAAACTAGAAGACACCCGATCGCTTGAAAATGAGAATATAAAATTGTCTCAACAATGCATGGAAGTAACTGATTTGCCAATTAGTTATAGAATTTTCTAATTCTTCATATGTTTTTCATTTCTTAATATTTTTCTTTTCTTTATATTTTTATCTTTTCTTGAGTCATTCTCTTTATGTTTTATGAATGTCTTTTATGTTTTTATTAATAAATTGCCAAGTCATGATGCAGAAGTAAACGCTATGTGTTGGGTTTTTTGTGCTATGCTATCAAGATGATTGGGTAAGTAATTGTGTAAAGCAGTGAGACCACCTCATCCATCCCTCCACTTCTCTAAATAAAAGGTCTTTTTCATGGAAACAATTTGGTTCTTCTGTTATGAAACTAAAATTAATCAATGATCATTGTACCTTGAAGAAAGAGGGAACAACCAAGTGGAAATGGTAAGGGTGTGAACTCAAGGGGGATTTGTTGGGTTATCTTCTTGACTTTCTTCATGTGGTTTATGACTCCTCTTAGAATGTATCATCACTCCCTTGTTGACAAATAAAAAGGAGGCTCTGTCTTTGCATGGTGTGGTTCCCATCCAAAAAAGAAAAAGAAATAAAACAAAAAATACAAAAAATAATAATAAACAATCATGGGAATCAAAGAACACCCCTTAGACAAAATAATGGGCTACAAGCATTGGTTATGGGGCTAGAAAGACATGTTACCCATGCTTGAAGGCACCCCTCTAACTAAGGCCCTTCCTTACTTCTTCTCTTTTTGGAGTGATGATTGTTCTTTGAGGTGGTTGTGGATTCATGGTGGTTGGTAGGATGGAACACATCAATGCAAGGGTCATGGTATGGACTTGGTTTGAACTTGGACAAATAGGTATGTTGATCATTTTAATCACACTTGTCACAAGAACCTATTGTGAACATGTTCAAGTACCTTACATCCCAATCTCTACAATCTCTTCTCATTCCATTATTCACCTCACTGCTACATGTGATTATGAGCCTTTTGGTTTTGTGTAGTATAGTGCAACATCCGAACAATGATAGTTGTGTGTTCTTTGGAACAAAGGCATGGTCTACATTTAACTTCTCGAGTGCCCATGGACATCTACAGAAGTGGTTACATAAGGGCATTATGGCAAGATCTTGCTTTGGGAAGGACCCACTTGCATAACTTTTGTTGATCATGGCTTTGAACTAACCTTTAAATCTTCCAAAACATCAATGATGGTCTCTCTAAATTTATGCATGATTTTGGAACTACTTCTCATCTGTTTCATTGATTTTTTCTACTTTTCTATTTCCATATCCATTAATATTTCTTGGCCATCTTCTGAATTAGAATTTTGGTCTCAATTATTCAAACACCTATGTGCTTTCGAAGTTATGCTTATTAGTCATGGGGGCTAAGGATGCTTGCTTTAAAATTTTTGAAATTTTTCCAACATCCTATTTTTGAACATCATGGTAACTAATAGTATTTGATCAAAATAATATGAATAGCTTGATGATTTTAGTTAGGTCATAGCCTTGGGCATAGTATGCTATAATCACCTTGTGCTTAAAAGAAAACTAAGGAATTCAAAAATGTTTGATTATTAAGAAAAAATTTACCAAAAATGATGTTGATCCTTTGGTGACTGCAGCTAATGCTAAAAGATCCATGGGGTGATGAGAAGAAATTTCAATCCACCCCTCAAGAATGATCTGCATAATTAGAGAAGCATCAACATAACAATCAAGGTTAAAAGTCTACCACCACTAGCAACAAGAAGAAGAATCATCTTTAGTGGATTTTTGAAGACCTCTATAAATTTTTTAATCTTCAAAATCTATCTAGTCTTTTTGTAACTCTATCATTTTGTATGCATCCACTCAAATAAAATTTTGTCATGTGGCACTCAAAGTCTATTTGTTTCATCTCGTTAGTTTGTATGTCAATGAATAATCCATACCTTTCCAATATTTTGTAAGAAACTTGTTCCTCCTCTTCTATACTTGAGGACAAGTTTTCATTTAGTCATGGGGGTATGATGAAACATGTTTTTTCATCAGCTCCAAATTAAATATATTTCATCAGAGCCTTGACATCGAGTATCCAATGTCAAATCGAAGATGCGACGTTAAATATTTGATGTTGGGGGTATGGACTGACCTATAAATATAGCGCTTAGCTACACAGTTTGGGCATTAGTTTCAATAGTTTTGCATCATTTTTTCATAGTTTTTTCAATAGGGTAGCTGAACTCTTGCATTTTTATTCTGTAATCTTATAGAACAGTTAGTGAGTGCCCACAAAGTGGATCTGAGTTAGTTGTATGGAGTCTTATTTGAGTGGTAATGTACCTGGACATATTCCATGAACAACAATAAGATCGAGATTGACTCTTATTCATTGTAACACTTTAACTTAGATTAGATTTACTTTCCATGTAATTTACTTTTCATGTACTTAGTTAATATTTACATTTTCATGCATGTTAATTAATTAGGCACATAAGTACGAATGAATCAAGCATGTGTATGACTCTTGGTAATCCTAATAATGCTTAACGTTTGGTAACCCAGCAGCATTATATGTGTTTATGATGTGCACAGGAAGTGGGATTGAATACTTATGTTAGGGTAGTTGATTATTAATTAGCAATTAGATTAGTTGAGTTGATTATAAATTGAGTTTCAACCTATTTTTAATCGTAGAACAATAAAATATAAAATAATAAAAATCATATGCCTCACTATGGACTAAGCCATACATGACAAAGCTACCATTAGTCCAAATGGGAAGACAACGAACTACGATCAAGGCATAGTGATCTAGATGCCACAACTAGTCCCATCCATGGAATTCGCCCAAATCATGTGTGAACACTTGTGATTCGTATGGTTGGGCATAGGGGTACCTCGTCACTCATCAAACACTCACAAGATGTTTGATGCTATAGCTAGATTCTTTCTTAACTTTAAATTTAAATTTTTTGAAAATATTAAAAACTTTATTTTTTGAAGATACAGGAAACAACCAAAGTGTCCTACTAAAAATCTATAAATATAACAAAATATACAGCTCAACCAAAAGATCTAATAAACATTGGACCAACAATATTTGAATAAACTGAATCCAACTTAGAATTTCTTTTATTAATAGAACTAGATCTTTTGAAGTTTACCAATTTATATTTTGCTATTGCATAGTCTTTACAAAAATCTAATGAAATAGATTTGAAATTAGAAAGCATTTTCTTTGAAGTTATAATCTTTATTCCGATTTTTCTAAGATGACCAAGTCTCTTATGCCAAACAGACATGTACTCCTTATTTGCAACAACAAAAGTTGCTTACATTAAACTTGCATGTACTAAATAAAATATTCATTCCTTCTTCTTATCACATGTAAAAATCATGTAACCCTTCATAATCTTTCATCCACTAGTTTCAAATAAAATAGAACAACCAATAGTATCAAGTTGTCCAACAAAGATCAAGTTCTTTAAAAGTTGCAACACATGAGAAATCTCATTTAACAATAGCTTCCTACCATCTAAATCTTGTAACATGACCAAAGTAATTCCTTCAATGTCAAAGTATCTATTAGCATGTAGAAAGATACATTGATTTTCCACTTTTGTATACTTACAAAATATTAAAGCATCTAGTCACACATGAAATGAAGCTCATGAATCTAGAATCCATGCATTAGAACTAGAGTATTGTGAAACATTGACTACATAATCACTTGAAATAATCATGACATCTTATTCTCTGTCAAAACTCAAAACTTGACCATTTTCATGATCTTGCTACCCCTATCCTTTGTTTCTCCCTTCACTTTTTTTTCTTCAACTTATAATAATTCTTATGAAGATGACCCTTCTTGTGGAAATACCAACTTGAAGGTCTCTATATGTTTGAGTTTTCCAAAGTTAATGTACTTATGAGATTCTTGTATATGTTTTCAATATGTCACTACTAAGACATGAATGTATGGTTGTGAGAGTCTTTCCATTGAGCTTCCCCCATATTGCACTAAGATATTTATTTTATCAGTAAGCATCTAACATATTGAATTCTACCATAGTATTATCCTTAGACTTTAGAATAATCTTGTAGTTCTTAGAAGAAAGAACATCCTCCATCAAGATCTTCAAATTTCCCTAGCTCTTTATTTTGACTAATCTATCCATCATCAATAGGTATTTCATTTTTTGAGAGCCAAAAATACAACTTACATAAAACTAAAAAAAAATTGTATAAACATTATACAACTACCACTTTCTCCATTTGCTATGCCTACCAGGATTCATTAATCTTCATAACACTACTACATAACAAATGTCATGCATCAAATTTTAGTGCTTTAATTCACAACAAAAAAGCTCTGATACCACTTGCTATAAAATATAGTGCAAGAAAAATATCAAATCAAACAATGGCACTATTTAGAAAAATTCCAAGAATAACAATGAAACACCAAAAGGAAAAAATACAAAAAAAATTTGTAAAAGCAAATAAAAAAACAATGATTTACATGGAAATTCTATGTTGGAAAAACCATAGGAAAGTGCATGAAACTCTCAATTTCTTCAAGGGGAAAAAGAATTGATTATTATAACCAATCCCCTAAGCACTTTATATAAGTTTAGGATTCCAAGCCAACTCATAGTTAACTTCTAGACATCTCACCCTTTGTCTTTTGGTTACTTTTAATTAACTATTTCAAGAGAGTTTACATAACTTCCCTTTATAATACTTCTTTTATTTTTTTTATACAAAAGAATCAATGTTAAAACATAATTTTATAAAAAATTAGCTTCACATACCAACACCCATATCCATCAAGAAATCCTACATCATCATTATGATAGACTATTACATGGAGTGGGCAGAGGTTGTAGTAGTAACAAATTGTACATCCATGACCACAACCAAGTTTTTTCAACAAAGTATGGTAAACTAGTTTGGTATTCATAGGACATTTATTTTTTATAATAAAAGTCAATTTATTGGTGCTACTTTTAAAAAACTAATGAGATGTTTAGGGGTGAAACATAAATTAACAATACAGTATCATCACCATGCACATGATCAAGCAGAAATAACTAATAGGAAAATCATGTGAATTCTTAATAGGAACATTAGTAGGTATAGGAAATATTGGAGCATAAAATTAAAGGATGCCTTATGGGCCTACAACTCCACTTGAAAACTCCCTGTAGGATACTCTCCATATGAGTTGGTGTTTAGTAAGATGCCAAAACTTCCTATACAAGTAGAATCATACATACTTAATATGCCTCTTGAGCTTTATCTCAACATTAGTCTAGCATAGATGGAGCATCTCATGAATCTTAACATGCTAGATGAAAATAAACAAGTAGCCCTTATGATGAATGAAGTGCACAAGGCTTACACTAAATAATGTTATCATGCTAAGATACAAAAAGAGAACTTTTAACCTCAAGATATGATCTTTTAATGGAACCCCACATATATACCTTAATGAACAAAATTCAAAATATTATAGGAAGTATCCTACATTATTCACTCCACTTTCTAATGAGTGAGGAGGTACCCCTACGCTCAACCATATGACTCACAAGAGTTCATGCACGATTCGTTCAAATTCTATGGAAGGGACTAGTTGTGGCATCTAGATCATTATGCTTTGATCACAGTTCATTATCTTCCCACTTAAACTAGTGGTATCTTTGTCACATATGGTTTAGTCCAAAGTGAGGTGTATGATGGTGTCTAATTTCTATGCTACTCCTAATGATGATAAAAAGGTAAATTTATTAACCTAAGGGATAATGGAAAGTGAAATCTAACTACCCTATGCACAATGGTTATCCACTCTTAATTGTCCATATACATCTTGGACTTTGTGAGACTACTTCTAGGATTGCCAAGTGTATGTCACTAGGTGTGCTAAACGATACACTGTTAGACAAACAAGTACTTCCACTTAAATGCTCATGATTAAGGTGTACGCATTTCACTTAATAACAAGAATAGTAAATAGCAATAAATAGAAATGTTTAACTAAAGAAAGTATTAAATAACTAAAAATTAAAAGTAATATTAATATAAGTGGATGTTTCAATGATGGGAGTAATCTTGATCTTTATTTCCAATCGTGTAATGTGTCCAAGTACATCACACTTGAACAAAGGTGTCATACAATTACAAACATCACACTTTGGGCATTTAGAAAATATTCTAACTCTAGAGAAAACAAACTACAAGAGATTTGCTACTCTAACTAAAAAAATATATGGAAATCATGAGCTTGAGTGCTATATTTATAGGTTGGAGTATACCCTACGACATCAGATATCTAACGTCATGTCCTAGCCTTGAAGTCACATATCCAACATCACGTATCTGACATCAGGGCTCCAATGTTGGGGCACCAATAACAAGGCTCCAATAATAAGGCTCTAATGTCAAGGATAGGCAAATCATGACTCATCATACCCTCATGACTAAATGAAAACTCGTCCTCAAGTTAAACAAAATGAGGAACAAGTTCATTACAAAATATTTTGTAGGTATGGGATTATTGACTAACATTCAAACTAACTTAGGTGGAATAGATAAATGTTTAGTGCCCAAGTGTATAGAGTTACAAGCTTTTACAAAATTGGGTGTTCATGATAAGAGAAGTGAACACCCTCAATAACACTAACATCCAACACCTCTTAGTAATAGAAGAATGAGAGAGAAAATCCAATGATCACAAACGGTCCTCATTGTGTGGTACTATCATATCATCCTTGGTGAAGATAGTCCGCTTCTAGTCCATGCTTCCCACTACAATCACAACAGAATCATGAATTAGTATGCAATGTGTAACACATAGCTGTTAAGTACCTTGTCTCTTCAGTGGTTACACTCGACTAGGTTGTGATTGTGGTAGATTCATTCCTTTAGGAGTGTTAGCAGGAAGGCTGACAAATAGGGGAAAATAGATAAGCAGTCCATTAAAGTTGAAAATTTTTGACACAAGAAAATATTTGAAGAGGGTGTAAGAATTTACAACAATAAAAAGGAAAGTTCACTGAAAAATGTTGTGAAGATGTGCATAATTGGATGTCATTAATGGGGTAAACAAAAGGATTTGATTGTAAGAGTGTTTAAGGGTAAATAACTTAATTAATCCAACCAAAAGATATGTAAGTGGATCCTCCCCAAAGCATGCATAGGCCTTTTATGCCCTTGCATAACTTCAAACCAAAGAGTCTATGGGCTCTGTGGATGATTAATGGTTACGAAAGGTTAAATACAAAAACTTGAAAAAAACTAAGAATTCCAACACATTAAAACAAGACATCGAATCAAGAACATGAAATTGGCATTGAGGTGAGATATGGAAGCATAGATAGATGAGAGAGAGTGGAATGGAGTCATACTTAAGGTCACATGAAGCCCCTTGTGGATTTTGTGGTTAAATGACTTGATAGGATTCATCCTTAGTCCAAACCAAAACCAACCACATTTAGTGACTTCGCATCAACATTCTAAGACTAGTTCATCCCTTGAGACACAAGAGTGCTCCCACAGAACAACCACTATTCCTTATTAGAGAAAAAAAGAGAAGTAGGAAGTGAAAAGAGGCCTTAGTTAGAGGATACCTTTAGGCATGGGTGCATGTCTTTCTAGTCCCATAACTAGTGCTTGTAGCCTATTTATTTTATCTAAGGGATGTGCTTTGAATTCCCATCGTTTTTTTGTTTTGTTTTGAAATAAGAACCACACCATGCAAAGATGTATGCATTTATTTTTTCTAATGGGTGTGCTTTGAATTTCCATTGTTTTTTTTCTTTGATGAGAACCACACCATGCAAAGACTTATTCAACTTCCTTTTATTGGTTGGCATGAAATGGTAAGAAATCCATGAAAACACACATGTACCCAAGCAAATAGAAAGGCACAAAGAATATCAAATCCCCTTAAAGCCACATCCTATTCAAACCTTTGAATCCTTTCCAATTCTAGAAACTACCAAAGTCACAAATTTATTAAAGTTTTATTAATGAAAAAGGGACTTCACATTTCTAGAACAAGAAAAACCATAGATTTTGTGGATGGGTGGATGTTGTGGACTCACTACTTACTACATGAAAAAGAAACCATGTCCTAATCATCTATAATGAAATTCAAAGGTAGAAACCAAACACCAACAATCAAATAATAGAAATAGTACATACCACCATCAATCAACGCATTACCACTGTACCTGGCACTTATTAACAAAAAGTTAGAAAATCACACCAAAATAAAAGAAAATATAAAAGAAGGTGTATAATATTCAAAAAATAGCAAATGTATTAACGATGGTATAAAACAAAAGATTGTGAAACAAGAAGATGAAAAGCACTTAAGAATCCTAAAGACTAGAATGGGGGGTAACCCCCACAACTAAAGATTTGCCTATGACAAGGATTAATAAGTGAATAATTGGGATCCATGCATGTATGAAATATTGGTAACCATTCATTCCCTAGCCACTTGGTATCTTTTTTTGGTGTGATGGCTAGGTAGAAAAATCATCAGTCACACACTTGGTTGTTAAATGTATGGTGGGTCATGGTATGAGGTGTGTGAACATTATGGATGGCTAGCCCACAATTGCACCCTTGATCATGATATGGTATGCATGGATTTTTTTGTCTTCCCATGCTTGTAGATCCATTGGTTGGATTTGGGATTGGAGTACTAATGGATGGTGGCCCTTGTATAGGCTCAGAGGATGGTGGTGGTGAAAAGGAATATGGTGCACTAGATTGGCATTGTGCTAGCTTAGATGATGTGGTGGATCCATGTGTGGCTTGCTTCAGCTTACGGCCTTTTCTCCAAAAGGGGTGTTTCCTACGTTGTGGTTGAGACCCACTGGTATCGAAATGTTTATGCACATGTGAAACACAAGCAGAATTCATTTGTTGATATTGTGGTGCAAAACCTTTCTGTGTCCTTGGTGGTGGCATATAATGAGGTGGATTATGAGAATATCAAGGGTAGGATGGAAGGTAAGAGGTGAAAGGTGGTGATACTTCAGGGGATGTCATGAATTGATGGTACTTGGGAGAGTGGTAGCGGTGATTAGAAGTAGATGATGTAGAACTAGTTGGAGAAATAGGGTATTGAATGTAATATCCATGTGGTTTTGGTGGGTATGCCTGATTTGGCGGTGGCCTCCCCCATGACTGTGATTGTTGCCACTACAATTGATGACCATGTTGAGGCTGGTAATAAGTCCCCATAGGATAGAATGATCAGTTGTGGGACTATCTATAATTACCTTGTGAGAGAAAAAATCTCTTGAGCATGTGTGCTTTTGCACAAAATTTAGGTTTAAGGAACCTACCCAATACTCCCAAAGATGCAACAAGACCGGGCAATGGCCCTTTGGATGATCATTGATAAATCATAGTTTGTTAGGCATTGATATCAGGTACATGATATTAGGTACACGATATCGTAAGCCTGGATATGATATCGTATACACAATATCATGATTCTTGTGTGAGCCTATAAATATAGCATTCAGGTGCATAGTGAAGGAGTCTTTTGGTAAATCTTTGGGTCGAGTCTCTTTGTTAGTTTTTAGTTCTTTTTGCAAGTGATGCCCACAGTGTGATGCTTGTAATTGTATGGAACCTTTGTTCGAGTGTGACATACTTGGACATGCACACGATCGACAATAAAGATCGAGATTAATCCATCATTGCAGCATTCAATTAACCTTTACTTATTTTAATTGTTAATTATTTATTATTTTTTTCTTAGTTAATATTTATTTTATTGTCATTTACTATTCCTGTTATTAATGCAGAATGAGTACCTCTTAATCACAAATATTTTAAGTGTAACTACATGGTAACCTAGTGGCGTAACTGGTAGTGCTTCAAGTGATGTACACTTGGTAACCCCAGAAGTAGTACACGAAGTCTAAGATGTGTATGAATGATTAAGGATGGATGCTCATCACATTTAGGCTAGCTTAGATTTTGTTTTCTATTGCTTATTAGCTTAATCAAGTTATTTCTCATTGTCTTTAGGAGTAGCGTAATATTAGAAATCACATCATACACCTCACTCTGGACTAAACCATACGTGACAAAGCAAATACTAGTACAAGTGGGAAGATAGCGAACTGCAATCAATGTATAACTGTCTAGGTGCCACAACTAGTTAGTCCACAAATTTTGACCAGATCACATGTACATGCTCGTATTCGTATGGTTGAGCGTAGGGGTACCTCGCCACTCATCATTAGCACCATTACCGAGGACAGTGCTAGTTCTCTAGATTAGTTATATCACATAAGATTTTTGTAACAGGGCATTAACGATATATCTTTTAGAAAAGAAATTAAATTTAAATCAGTCACACAAAATTCACAACAATGTCTCTCTCACAAGACAATGGTAATGCAACATCTAACGAGGCAATTCATTGGAGAACCAATGCAATTTATGACGAAGAAGAAGTTTGGAGTACTCAATCTTATGTAGGAGTTTCATATATTCATGAACACCCCAACGATACTCAAGGGCTCTTTTCATCCAACTCAAAAACCTCTAGTGAAAATGGGACATCCCATAAAATGAGGGGGCCCGTAAGGCCTAAGACCTTCTCAATGGTTAGCAAGAGTACATCAGGGGATGATTGGGAGACTTACAAAATTCATGACAAGTTTTCTAGTGCCCTCTCTTCCTCTACTCTTTCAACGTCAAGTCATGACATGGATGACTATTCCTCAAGGGGTCAGCATAGAAACAAAAATTGAACCCACAAGAAAAATCAAGAACACTAACATGAACATAGACAACATCATCCCAACTCATGAACTCCTGACTTATTTAGTAACAATGAACCCATGCTGGCCACTAAAAGCCTAATGCATCTAACAAAGGCTATTCAAATACCCTGTAGGCATCGCAAGGAAAGTCGTCTACCTAGGCTTGATTTAAACAACTTTCCTAAGTTCTTAGGAGGCTATGATTTAGATCTACAACATCATTTACAACCCTTCTATGATGCTTGTACATGGAACAACATTAATAATGGGTGGCAAAGACTTAAGCTCTTTCCTATGATACTTGTTGGCCAAGCAAAAGTATGGTATAGATCTTTAAAACCAAAATCAATTCACTGATGGCCCACAATGATAGAACTCTTCAATGAAAGATATCAAACTTGTGCAAGAGTGTTAGCCTTGAGTAGAAAAATACAAGAGTGAAAACAAGGGTGACATGAACCCTTAGACATGGCCTTAGAAAGATATTAGTCACTATTAAATAACTACCTAGGTCATGGGTTCTTCGAGGAAAGGCTAATGTGTCACATCATGGATGGGCTTCGTAATGAAACGAGGGAGACCCTAGGGATGTATGCCCCAAGTCAACTATATGAACTATGAACCCACCAATTCCAAGAGCTTATTAAGTGGGTAGCAAAAGAAGAAGGAGAAATAGCTAAATGGGAGAATGTTGAAAAATCTCAACCAAACCAAACTCTTAGAGTAACAAAGGTCCATAATCATGAAGAGGAGAAATCAACTCACCTTGAGGAGGTGAAACAAAAATGTGGAGAATATGCAAACATTATTAGAGGTAGAACCATCCAAGATAACTCTAACAACTAGAACAAACAGAGGATGCCAAACTTAGAAACAGAACAAAACACCATTTGACAATTGGAAAGAAGGGTTGAAGAAAATAAGGATAGGAGCTCAACCGCAAATCATAAGTATCAATGTGATGTTTTTCTGTACGATCACCCCAAAGGCCAATGCCTAGTATTGTCACATTTACATGAGCATTGGGAAGGAATTCTACATTTAGATTTCATACAGAAGTACTATGTCCAACTATAGTGGAAAAGCCCCCAGTTGTGGGGGAGGCAACCGCCAAATAGACCACACCCTTCATATCACCTGAAACCATGTGCTTATTATGTTCAACATCCTATTTCTCCAACTAGATCAACATCCTCTACTTCTCCTCATAATTATCATTCTCCTGAGTATCATCAACCCATGTCTTCTTCCACGAGATCACCATCTCATGTTCCTTACACTCCTCTTTACTCTCAATATTCTCATCCTTCACCTCCTTCTACATTGCCACCAGCAGTACCAGAAGGTTGTGCACCATAGCACCAACCAATGAACATTACTTGTGCTACTACTATTAATAATAGTGGGAGTCCTCCACAACATCGAAAGCATCCTTTCTTTAGGCATGGTTGTAAGAAGAGACAACATGGTTCTAAAACCACTACATCCTCCAACTTAGCACAAGTCCAACATAATGATGCACCTTCCTCTTTAAACTCAATGCCTCTTATTACCTTACCCAGGTCACTAATTAACACTCCAACAACCATGCGGCCTAATGAATATAACCATGTGGGGAGACCTATCAATCATTGCATACCATTATGATTATAGGTGCCATAGTGGGTTAGCTTAACCACAACTTATAATTTGCCTCGCTATGCCTACTTTAGTCAAGTGTGTGAACCCCAATTTGGGTATGTTCCTGCCACTACACCAAAAGACACCCAGTGGTTTGGATATGATCGTACCCCAATATTTCCAACATGCATGGATCCAATCTTTTCATTTATTAATTCTCACCATGATCAAGGGTTTAGTCATGGGGGATACCCCCCCATTCTAACAAGCAGAATTAGTAAATATTTTTCCTTTTCTTTGGTTTTACAATTTTTTTTTCCAATTCTTCGTTTTCTCATTTTTCATTTTTCAATTTGTCATTTTATCTTTTCGAGGTTGATCTCATCTGTGAAACAAATACTCATGTGACCAATTGGTTGAGATGTTGTTCTATGCTATCAATTCACAAGGGACTAATTGTTTCGACAGTGAGCCCACAACATCCACCCATCCATCCTATTAATAAGTGGTTCTACTCTAGGTATGATGATGTTCTTATTATCATTAAAACTTAAACTTTGTACTTATTATGCCCAAAGCAAAGAGTAACAAACTAAGAGGGAATGGCATGGGTGTGACATCAAGGGGATTTGTGGATTCCCTTTGGTGACATTTGTAAGTGCTATCATGCAGCTTGGTTGTACTAAGATCCTTGTAGATCTAATGAAAAATGGGAGTAAGAGTTGTAATAAAGACACTCAATAAAGGAACTCAATGTTGTTCTAGAGGATCCCACTAGAAAGACATGCATCCATGCCTGAAGGTTGGTTGCTTCTTTGGATTCCCATTGAGAAAGATAAAGTGCAAAAGTAGCCAAAAGAAGAAAAAGAAAATAAAGAAGAGAAGTCAAAAAGAAAAGCTCAAGAAAAATGGATCACAAAAAAATTTAAATCACTCCTCCCTTGCGCAAAACACAAAGTGATCATACACCATGCAGTTGTGATGCTCTTATGGTTATCTATCATTAGGATGAAATAGTGCAATGTCACTGATCAAAGGTATGGACTTGGTTTTGATCTTGAAGTGAAAGGCTAATGGTACCTTAATCATGCACAACACTTTGGATTCATTGTGCCTATGGTAAGTTACCTCACGTCCCGATCTCTACAATCCCTTCTACCATTCGTCTCATCTCATCATCCAAGTACCTATAACTTGTGTCTCTTGTGGCATAGAATTCATACCTCATTACAGTGGTACTTAACATGTTTTTGTTTTTGTTGCACAAGTGCGGATTTCATTTAACCCTTCTAATCCTATGAAAATTTTAAGGTGTGGTTACGCAAGGGCATGTGATGAGTGATGAGGTACCCCTACACTCAACCATACGAATATGAGCATTACACGCGTGATCCAGTCGAACTCCAAGGACTAAGTACTTACGCGCCTTATGGAACACTTAAGGTTAATCAATTGTTGTCCTCCCAGACTTACTTGTATTTTCACAGTTGTATGGTTAAGTAAGTCTGAGGTATATGATTTTTATGTCTTTTATCTTTTTATCGCCTATGCTAAGAGAGGAAAGGGTGAAGAGACTAAGTAACTAACTT
>MNCI01016409.1:221901-266028 GCA_015680685.1 Gnetum montanum
CTCCATTTGCCTCCCTTCTTAGGCACGATCACTAGAGGGCTAACCCATTCACTATCAGCAATGGGGTATATGAACCCAACCTTAAGAAGTTTTTCTATCTCTTCTTTTACTATTTGTTTCAATTTTGGATTCAACTGCCTTTGTGGTTGTTTTCAAGGTTTCATGGAGGGGTTCATGTAAATCCTATGCTAGCATATCCTAGGGTCTATTCCAATTAACTCAAGGTATGACCAGGCAAAGGCTTTTGACCACTTGTTTATCACTTTCAGCAGTCTCTCTTTTTTCTTGGGAACAAGTTTTACATTGATGATTACCGATTTTCCATTTTCAAGGGTCATATACTCTAGACCAATGGGCAATGGCTTCAAATCAAGGGGCTTTTATTTAAATCTCTTAGGAATTTCCAACTTTCCCCAGTTGATGTTTTCAAGGCTAAGGTTTGGAAGTTGGCAACGGACTTGCTCAAGTGTGTCTATGCTTCCAATGTAAGCACTAGTTATTCCCTCAGTTAATTTCATGCATGTTATTGAGTTACTCTTTTGATCAGCCATCAGCCACAGGGTGTCCTCTTGTTGTGTGGCTATTGCATATAGGCACCTTTGTATATTAATTTCTTGTGCACACCGATCACATGCAGGCAATGCTAAACTTCACAGAACCCATAATTTTTTGTACGCAATGGCACCCTGTGTCACTGTATGCAATGCATGGAATTTTCTTCTTCTCAATCTTTCCAAAAGGGTTCTTCTTGGATATTTCCAAGGAAAGATCATGGATTCCTAGGTGTGCATCTATAGTGCTCAGCCATGCTCTTCCCATTATTATTGGGAAGTCCCCCTTACCATTGTTTACTTATATCACTAGGAAATCAGCTAGATATGACCAACCATTCACAGTGGTAACGATGCCTCCACCAGTCCCAAAGGGACAGTGATAGACTGGTCAACCAGCTCTAGTCGAATATTACTCTTCCTTAGTGGAGGCAGGTTCCATACTTTGTACATCTTCTATGATATTAAGTTGACTCCAGAACCTGAGTCCAGAAGAGCTTTACATGGTTTATTCCCAGCAACTTGGAGGTAGATTAGAGGACTTCCAGGATAAGAGAGTTTCCTGGGAAGGTGGCCCACCTTGATCTAGTCAGTGATGGTATGTGTTAACATAACCGTGTGTGTTGAGCTCTATTTTTCGTTTGAAGGAGGCCCCAAAACTTTATTTGGTACGAAGGTGTTTAGATGTTCAACCGCTTGTGATGGTGAGGGCTTAGTTGGATTTTTGGTTTTGAAGAAGGGTCTTTTCAGCATAAGATTGTCAGAACCAACTATGGTTTGAGAATTTGAAGCCCTCATGACATTGGGTTGTTGTGGTTGAGTGGGGAATACCCCTTGCATTGTTGGAGCAGGTGGTAGTGGAGCTATCGGTGTAAGAGTCGCAGGTGGATTTGGAGGATGGTATGCATGTGGTGTGTCTCTCCTAGGAGAAGGAGTCCTATAGTACTCCTAAGCTTGGTAGTGACATTGTGGGGTAACGTGACCAACAGAGTCACTTGGAGAGATTGGCTACTGCATGTAGTAGCCATATGGATCCGATTGCCAGTAAGGGTATTGTTGCCTTGGCGGTGGCATCCCCCATGACTGTGGGTATTTCCATAGCTGGTGTTGCTCCATAGGTTGTGGTGGATTTCCACTTGGATAATACATTAACATTTGGTGGAACTACCTCAGGTTACCTTGGGGATAAGGTAACCTTTAGGGTGTTTTCCGTTTGTTAAGTCTTGGGTTGAGTGCATACAGCCCAAACTCTTGCATATGTGAGATTATTGGGCAACATCCCTTAGCATGTTCATACTGACATATCTCACATCCATCGTCATCATCTGTATTGGAATCCACAACCTCTTCGGTGATAGTCATTTTACCCTTACCTTTGTTACGTGCATAGTCCAAATCCCTCTTCTTTTTCTTATCATGGTCACTACTTCGCTCCTTAGACTCCTCTATGATTTTTAAAACAGTTTCAAATCTACTATCTAAGGAGTCCCACATTTGATCTACCTTAGCCAACACTTCTATTGTTAATTTCTAAAGTGGAAATGTTTTCCTACTCACCAACTCTTCGAGTGATGATTCATCCTCCTCCTCATAAAATCTCACTCCCCTCTTTCGGAGAGAAGGATCGTGGTTGTACTCTTCCACGCTTTCTCTCTTACGTAGCTCTCCTTCTTCCCTAGCTACTTGCTCCAAAAATCTATGAACCTCATGGGACCTAAGTTTAGATAATCTCCCTTGGGCATATGTCCCAAGGGTTCTCCTGGTTTCATGTCTTAGCCCATCTACGAGATGGCGTAGTTGATCCCATTGTGCATAACCATGGCCCAGGCAACGATGCAGCAATACATAATATCGACCCATGGCAGCATCCAAGGGTTCATGATTACCCTGCTTCCATCCTTGGATCTACTTTTGCAAGTTGGACACTCGGGAGTACATTTGATATTTATCATTAAACAATTCTAACATCGTACTCCACCTTTGAATAGATTTCGATTCTAAGGACCGGTACTAGCTTTCTGCTTCTTTTATGAGTGTCCTTGGAAACAACTTTAACTTTTTCCACTCATTTTCAATGTTCTGCAAGGCGCAGGCATCGTGAAATGCCTGTAAGTAATTCTGCAGATTAGCGTTGTATCCCCCCTCAAATTGTGGGATATTATTCATGTCTAGTCTCTTGATCCGGCTATCTTTTTGGTGCCTTGTAGGTACTCTAACGTCCTCCGTAATGTCTAACATGCTTCGAGTTGCAAGTAGGGGTTTGTCATGGTCATTTCTTTCATGGCTTCTGTGATGTCTACGTGGTTCCCTACTTTCCCTTCTTCCATGCCTTGATTCCCTAGAGTACCCTCGTCCTCGCTCTCGACTCTCTCATCAAGGTCTCTCATTTTGCTTATCCTTCTCCTCACAGTTAGGTTCCTTATGACTACATCCTGATGTTGAAGGAGAGGGTGAATGTGATGATGAAGGGGAAGAGGAAGAAGAACCATCACCATGATGATGTTTCCTACCTTCCCTTCAATGATCTCGACCCTGATCGTGATGATGATCAGAATGCTTACCCTTATCTTGTGTTTGTGTTCCCTCATTGAACACTTGGTGTTCATGGGAATTAGAACCAGGGTTGTGGATCATGGAGCAAAGGTTCTAATACACCACCTCCTCACTATCGTTAGGAGGTGGAACATCATTTTGTGGAGAACCTATTGAAATAGGTTCACCACCCATAATTTCTCTTATAATGAGCGAAGCATTATGGGGTCCTTTTCCCTTCAACGATGTGTGGTAACTCTCCTATCATGAGTCCCGTTGACGTTGCGCTTCTGTGGGATGGTAGTCCCTTGCGTTATAATCACATGCAATGTACTCAGCGTATAATTGCGACATGCCTATTCATGCAAGGGCATGAAGGAGCATGTTGGGGGTGGCTCTGTCTGGAGGCAACACTATGTTACCCTCCAAGTCTCTCCAATGCAGTTGTTTTTTTTTTATGGAAGACAAGGTAAATTCGGGTATATATTCATCATGATGAGTATATACCACACTAAATTGTTGAGGAACTGGTAGATTTTGGTTATGTATGTCGTACCGCCAACTATCTCTAGTGTTGGTCCTAGGCGATGAAGTGCTTTTGTATGGAGAAGAAGACATTTTTATCTTATTCAGTGTGCTATTTACCATTATATTATATTTTCATTTGATCAACCCTAAGGGTTCATTTTAGCTCCCAACGATGTAAATGATTTCCTATGTTCTATGTAGCGCACAAACAACTAAGTCCCCAGCAACGGTGCCAATGTTGAGTGGCGAAGTACCCCTGCACTCAACCGTACGAATACGAGCATTACACATGTGATCCAATCAAACTCCAAGGACTAAGTGCTTACACACCTTATGGAACACTTAAGGTTAGTCAATCGTTGTCCCCCAGAAATGGTGCCAATGATGAGTGGCGAGGTACCCCTACACTCAACCATACGAATACAAGCATTACAAGCGCGATCTAGTTGAACTCCAAGGACTAAGTTCTTACATGCCTTATGGAACACTTAAGGTTAATCAATCATTGTCCTCCAAAACTTGCTTGTATTGTCATGATTGTATGGTTAAGTATGAGGTATATGATTTTTATGTCTTTTATCTTTTTATCACCTATGCTAAGAGAGGAAAGGGTGAAGAGACTAAGTAACTAACTTTCACTAACTAAGCTTTAATTGTCCTAGCATCAGTATCCTTTCCCACTTACCGTACACACCCTGAACTAGTGCAACGCTACTGGGATTACCAAACGCTATTCGTTACTAGGTTACCAAGCGTAGCACACATGCTCGAAGTGATCGTATTGAATGCACTTAACTAGGAGAATTGAGGGTTGAGAGAGATTAATTATCTAAGAAAGCATTTAAGCATTTAACATTAATTAAATCCTAATTAGCTTAGTCCATGCACTGCAAGGTTTATCAGAAAGTTCGTCTTTATTTCCATACACAAATGTGTGCTCAGGTACAATTTGCTCAAATAAAGATCCATTCACTTTGAGACTCCTACTATGGGCACATGGAAATTATTCTATCTCTGGAATGGTAAAACTGCCAGATTTTGGCTAAGAGTCTAGATCTAGATGAGGAAACAAGGGAAAGACACCTCTTATTTATAGAACTGGCGACGGACTGCGATATTGCGTACGCGATATCACAGGGGCCAACGCGATATCGCAGCTCATCAACATGATAGGTTGAAACCTGCTTTGGGGAGGACCCACTTGCATGACTTTTGTAATTTGTACTTGTTGCACATCACCACATCATTTTATACCCTCCAAGTATTACATTGATGAATCTATTCATTCCTCTGTCATTAGTTAGACCAAAAGTTCCTTAGGACCACTACATGTCCTTTTTCCTCACCCTTTTCAAAGAACTTCATTATATAATTCCACTTTGTTACCTTTTTGGTGCCTTAATATCCACTTGACATCATCCTAGACCTTTTAAATCTACCTCAAATCCTTCATTTGTGGATGTTGAAACTCAAAAAATCATCAATTTACTAAGTATCCTATTTTGCATCGGACACAATATCAGGTACCCAGTATCAGATCTGACGTGATATTGGGTCCACAAAACATATATATATATGGTCACCACCATGCACACCCCCCCCCCCCCCCCCCACCCCCCCCCCCCCCCCCTCCCTTGCACGCACATAGAAGTCATTTTCAACTGTTGATGCGAGGGGAGTTGTTACAATTTTCTTCCATGATTTTTCACCCTTTGAGAGTCTAACATTCAACCATTAATATCTTACTCATTAACACTCTAATTTCCCTTCTGATCGAACCTACTTAAACCTAGAGTGTTTAACTTAGTTGTGGGGGAGGGGTATGGTAAAATTTGTGCATAAATTTTTCAATATTTGTTTTCACCCAAAGGATATCATAGGGGTAAGTCCTATTGAAAAATGTTAAAAACTCATGCCAAAATAATTTTCTTCCTTCACCCAAATCATTTAAATTATTGTTGAAGTCACTTGAGCAAATTAGGCCCAACATTAAAACTTTTAGGGGAATTTCCTTGAAAAATTTCTAACTATGAAATTACACTAAGCAAGAATTCAACATTTATTAAAGGCAATGAGTAAGGTATGAGATAATTAAACTTTGTTAAATGACTTTACTAACAATCAATCTTGGTGTGATTACAGATGACCCCTAAACAAGGACAACAAGGAGAACCTTCTCAAAGTGCAACCAAATGCCCGAGGAGAGGTAGAGGCCAAGGACTTCCCATGGAACATGCAAAATAGGAGGCACAATCATTTAGCATCCACCGAGAAACCTTGTTACTACATAATCTGGTCAAGCAGAAGGTAGAGAAGGTAGGGCACTTGAACAAGGACAACATCTCACGTTGTCCCCAGAATGCATTCAAGCTATTCAAGAAAGGTCCACATCCGCTGCAATGATCATGGAACTTAATTTTGGGCCTTTTACCGAATTCACCCTTGAACCTATCAAAGATCAACTCAAGGGATCTCCACTATGACCTATCCTCTCAGAAAGTGGAGAATGATATTTGGGGAAAACTTATTAATTTTTGCATAATAAAGAGAAATGCACCACCATCGACATTGGTGAAATCTCAGTTGATTTCTCCATTAAGGCCATTGCGGAAGTTTTGAATCTTCCAAATATAGGGCCCAAAGTTGCTCATCTATCCACTCGCTTCAATGCAAATGCAAGAAAAGTATCATTAAAGAGGACATACAACAAAGAAGATAAAACATATGGAGAACTCACCCTTGAAGAGAGAATTTACTTCAAAATTGGCACCTATCACATCTTCCCAATGAAGGGGCTAAACAGGATCTCTACCTATGTGGCTAGAGGAAGCACAGTCTTGATAGGCAAGGTTGATGCCAATTTGCCCCATTTACATCTAACAAAAATATTGAGGTAGTTCGAAGAACACAAGATAGGAAATTTTGCATTGCCTTTTCCATATCTAATCAAGAAACTATGCCATCATGCTAGAATTCTAGGGTACACTAATGATGTCCTCAAAAAGGCTCAAAATGCTTCATATGTTGAATTACTAAAGCCACCAACACCAAGAAAAGATGTTGGTGAGACACTAGAGCTTGAACAAGAGCAAATGGTTGGGCCCACTACACCTCAAACAATATGGCCTAGCCAACTTCCAAACATGAATCTTAGCCAACAACAAGAAGCAGGGCCTAGCACATAGCCTATGGGCCAATAGGACCAACCGCTACCACCGTTGCAAGATTACCAACTATCGATGAACCATCTTAGGTCCATCACAAAAATAGTCAATTGGGGAAGTTGGATGAGGCCAATCTCTTCAAGGTGATCGATGATGCCATATAGCCTACCATATTAATCGATCCTGCAAGGGGCAAGGTCTCAATACAAATAGGAGGAGGGGAGTCACATTGGTCATAACAGATTTCTAGGAATGCTACATCATTCCAAGTACAATTGGAAACTGGTGAAGGCACCACAGTGATGGTCATGCAACACCAATGTGCCGCAAGAGTAGCAGAAGTGATTATGAACCATATCAAAGAGTCATTTAACGTCCCTATTGTGTCATCGATAGATCTCATAGGAGCACGTGATGCTCAAGTTCTACCCAATACCTCAATGACTCCTGTAAAACATGAGGATGCTCTAGATTGTTTGCTACAAATAGGACAAGTAATGATGTCCTTGTTTGACATCCTCCAAGATGTCACAGTGGCATAATTAGACCTCATTTCCACTAAGGGAAAGCTGGCTATGGCTAAGGTTAGGGTCAAACACACAGAAGATGAGTTGAGAAGACTCTAAGAGAAGTTTGTTGCCCTACAAGCTGAATGGTGAGATCCATTCCAACTTATTCCAACCGATCAACTAGAATCATTTAGGATAGAGTGACTAAATAAATTATTAAAGGAGAATAAAAAGGTGGCAATGGGAGAGGAGAAGGTTGATTGGGATGCTTAAAAAGCATAGCCTCATACATACATACATGCAAAAGCACTCAAGGCTTTACAAGAAGAAAATAAACTCCTTGCTGCCAAAAAATATTTAGTTGACAATAGTTGAAAAACAAAAGAATGTTCTTGAGGAAAGTTTTCAGCAAATGCAAGAACAACTAATAAGAGTCAACCAAGATATAAGTCACTTAGCCAGAGAGAATAGAACCCTCTCAATGGAGTAGGTAGGCACCATCTGTTAGAAGACAACCATTGAAATAAGCACATGGCAAAATGAAGCTAAGTGGCATGAAAAATTAAAGGAACATTTTTGAGATTAGGTGGGGATGTATAAGGAGATCATCAAAAAAGAGATCCATATGGCTAAGACCCACATCAACTCTTTCAATGCTCAAAACACTGACTGGTGGACCATATTAGACACTTACACCTTAGTCTACCAAGTAGAATTAAAGAGTCGGGAACTACAGATCTAGGATCTCACAGAATATATGGAGTTGGAAAACCTACGATATGCCAACTTGGCCATGTTAATAGCAAGATGCCCAAGGACTGAGCTAGAAAAATAGGTAGCTACCACCTATGCCAAATATGAAATAGATTTTGTTGAATACAAAAAGAGGTTGTAGAAATTGGAGGTAACAAATTCTAAACTAGAGCTGGTAAAAGCTAGCTACCAAGGTTAAAAGGATGTTGCAGTAGACTTGGCTCAATGGCTTATAGACTATTAGGAATGCAGAGACAAAGCCAAAGCCTATGAGGAGGAGAGATGGCTATTTGCGGCATGGTACGTCAGAGCTAATTAGATGTTTCCACAACTGCCATGTCCATGGGAGGTTCCAACTCCATCAAACATTGGAACATCAGCATGGACGATACATGATCCCTAAATAGAGGAAGAAAAACTTTAGGTGCTCCTTCAGAAGTATCCAATTCCACATCCTAGAGCACAGGATAAAGGGAAAAAGCCCATGGAGGAGCCACCACCACCAAGAACCACATGAGTTCCAAACAATATTGTATTTTGTATTTTGTGTTGGTGTCCCAATTTTGCATTGTCTAATCCCACACTACAACATGAAATAATCCATAGTCAATTCATAATCCCATACCTATCCACTGTATAATCAAATGAACTTGTTCCTTATTTTTTTTAACTCAAAGATGAGTTTTTATTCAATCATGGGGGTATGATGAATCACGATTTACCATGCCTCGATATCAGGTACATGATATCAGGTATGCAACATTGCAAGCCTGGATATGATATCGTATACATGATATCATAATTCCTATGTCAACCTATAAATATAGCATTTAGGCACATAGTGAAGGAGTCTTTTAGTAAGTCTTTGGGTTGAGTCTCTTTGTTAGTTTTTAGTTCTTTTTCCAAGTGATGCCTACAATGTGATGCTTATCATTCTATAGAACCTTTGTTTGAGTGTGACGTACTTGGACACACACACAATTGGCAATAAAGATCAAGATTACTCCATCATTGCAGCATTCACGTAGCCTTTACTTATTTTAATTGTTAATTATTTATTATTATTTTCTTAGTTAATATTTATTTTATTGTCATTTACTATTCTTGTTATTAACATGGAATGAATACATCTTAATCTTGAACATTTTAAATGTAACTACGTGGTAACCCAGTGGTGTAACAAGTAGTGCTTCAAGTGATGTGTGCTTGGTAACCCCAGAAGTAGTACACAAGGACCAAGATGCATACAGATGATTAAGGACAAATGCTCATCACATTTAGGCTAGCTTAGATTTTGTTTCCTATTGTTTATTAGCTTGATCAAGTTATTTCTCATTGTCTTTAGGAGTAGCATAGTATTAGAAATCACATCATCACCTCACTCTGGACTGAACCATATGTGACAAAGCAAATACTAGTCCAAGTGGGAAGATAGTGAACTACAATCAATGTATAACTATCTAGGTGCCATAACTAGTCCATCCGCGGAGTTCGACTAGATCATGCGTACACACTCGTATTCATATGGTTGAGTGTAGGGGTACCTCAGCACTCATCAATCATATATGCAGATGTTGCATCCATTATCTTTGTTTGTGGTTGAGTCTATAGCCTCACTTTCTTTAGCCATGTTTTCCTTTTCTTCAAAAGTGTTCTTTGCTATTTCTTGGTTTTGTATCCTTTGTTTATTATGATCACCTAGCTTATTTTTCATGATCCTCTCCTTGACTATCTCAATAAGAGTTTTGATGTTTTCATATATCCATTTGGACACCCTATTAAACTTTGCTTCTAATTCATCAATAGACTCCTGTATTGACAAGATTTGTTGTGGCATCACCTTATCAAGATTAGTTTCATTCTCCTTACCATAGATCTAGACCTCCTTTTATTGAAGGGTTGGATCCCATTGATATTTCTTGACATTCTCTCATTTACATATCTCTTCTTCTTCTTTTGCCACACACGTTATTAGCTCTTTGATCTGATGGGCTTGGAGCTCATATAATCTCCTTAGGGCATACATCCCAAGGGTTTTCCTTGTTTCATTATGAAGCCCATCTATGATGTGAAAAAGTTGGCTTTCCTTGAGAAACCATAGCTTGGGCATCTATTCAGTAAGACATAGTATCTATCTAAGGTCATGTCCAAAGGTTCATGTTATTCTTGCTTCCACTCTTGGATCTGTCTCCTCAAATTGGACACCCTCACATAGGTTTGGTATTTCTCATTGATATGTTCTAGCATTATAGACCATTGTCAAATTAAATTTGGTCTCAATGATCTATACCACACTTCGACTCTATCAATTAGTGTTCTAGGAAAGAGCTTAAGCTTTTTCCATCCACTTTCAATGTTATAGTAAGCACAATCATCATGAAAGGCTTGTAAATGATGTTATGGATCCAAATCATAGCCTCCTACAAATTTAGGAATATTGTTCATGTCAAGCTTAGGTAGAAAACTCTTTTTATGATGCCTTTGAGATATCTTAATGGCCTCTATGATATGCATTAGTCTCTTAGTGGCCAACAGGGGTTCATCGTTATCAAACAAATCATGAGGGAAATGTTTATCTCTATTCGTTTGATTATGAAGATATTGTCTTTAACCTTTCCCATGGGTTCGATTCCAGTTTTTTGCCTAACCCTATAATGGAGCTCTATCTATATACCTATGTTCATCTTCATCAAAACTATAAGTTGAGGTGGAAGAGGAAGATGAGGAACTGGAAGAATGGCCATGATGTCTATGGTGTTCCTCAAGGTTCCTTGATTTACCATTTCTTGGTTTCAAGGAGGTCTTAGGCCTTAAGGCCTTCCCTAGTTCAGGACCTATGTCATCCCTTCTAAGATTTTCTACCTTATGTGAATGTAGTCTTTGGGTGTTGTCATGGTGGTCATGATCATAAGAAACCCTTGCATAAGGTTGATCACTCCAATCTTCTTCATCATATATCTCGTTATTTCTCCAATAAATGTGTTTTCTATATAATGCATTGTCATTTCCGTGTGGGAGAGACATTGTTGTTGGTTTATGGTGTGTGTGATTTAATATATTCTAAAAGATATCTCATTAATACCTTTACAATTATTGTGTATGATATAACTAATCTAGATAACTAGCACCATCCCTGGCAATGGTGCCAATGATGAGTGGTGAGGTATCTCTACACTCAACCAAACAAATCACAAGTGTTCATGCATGATCTGGTCAAATTCTATGGATGGGACTAGTTGTGGCATCTAGATTGTTATGCTTTGATTGTAGTTCACTATCTTCCCACTTGGACTAGTGGTATCTTTGTCATGTATGGTTTAGTCCAAAGTAAGATGTATGATGTTGTCTAATTTCTATGCTACCCTTGATGATGATAAAAATGAAAAACAATTAAGCTAAGGGATAATGGAAAGTGAAATATAACTAGCCTATGCACAATGGATATCCACCTAATTGTTTGTATACATCTTGGACTTCATGAAACTACTTCTAGGATTGCCAAGTGTATGTCATTAGGTGTGCCAAATGATACATTATTGGATTACCAATTTCTTCCACTTAAACACTCATGATTAAGGCATACACATTCTACTTAATAACAAGAATATTAAATAGTAATAAATGAAAATGTTTAACTAAATAAAGTGCTACACCCCACCTAGAGCTAGTAGGTATGATCATACGCTTATGATTTAGACATTATATGTGGAGTCCCGGTGGGTTTTCAAGGATGAGTTAATGTATTTTATATGTTATGAAGCTTTGTTTTTTTGTTACGATTATGATGTATTTACATGCTTAACTAATGTGATTATGTACACTAGCCCTATGTGATGTGTTAGACAAGTGATGTTGCTAGCAGTGGTATTGGATTGGGGTACAAGAGCATAAAAACATACCAGTTGTCTTTACCTTTTCCCTATATTTTTGTGCTAAATTAGTATATATGATGACATGATAGAGGCATGTGGGGTGATTAGCTCAAAGTCTGAGTGTAGGCATGTTATTTTGCATATTTTCCAAAATTGTACAATTTTGGTTACAAATTGTTTATTAATATATATGAGATGTATGGAATGATGTGGACTTGTGGACTATGATCTATGGCATTGATGAGCCTCGTATGATTGGAATATGCTATTTGTGGGGCCTATTGTGGTGTGAGCATTTTTTTTGGGCATTCCTAATATTATTTAAACATTATTTTATTAATCAAACTTTGAACACGCATAACTTCACTTCCAAGAGTCAAAGTTAGGTAAAATTAGTGTCATTGGAATCATTGTGGAAAGCGCTTTCTAATCATGGGATTAGTTTTCTCCTTGGGAATATATCATTTTGAAGGTTATTCTAGTGGTCATTTTTATGGAAATACATATCTTTTGAGGAACATGGTATTATTTTTTCATATCAAGGTCTTCATGTTTTTCTATTGCATCATGGTATTGTTTTCCTAGAATGACTGTAACTATTAAAGATGGAGATGTGCGATCATGTTGTTTTGGTATGTTGTGCTTATGACCTATGTTGACCTAAGCTAGCTAGACTATGTATATGTTTTCACAATGATGCTTGTGACAATCATTGATGGGTGGTGCTAGCATGAGCGTGTGGACCGGTTGGTGATGAGGCACCTTGGAGGTAGTATTGATTAACCCCCACTGTGATGCATTAGTGAGGCCCCTATCTCAAGCCTCATCTTGAGAGTGGAAGAGTGTGGGTGTGTTCGTCCCTACAACTGCTCCATGGCATAGGTGTGTTCATCCCTATTGCCAGTCCTCCAGAAGGCTAGTGGTTGTAGGTTACAAGTTGACAAACCCTAGAATCGGTTGGATAAATAAAAGACTAATAAAAGACTTGCAAGCAATGGCTATTATGAGAACTAATGGCAATGTTTCACATGCTACACTAAGCATGGATATGCTAGCAACCACATGGACTATGTATGTGATAGTATTGTTTTGTGAGTCATATCGTTGAGCATAGGTGTTCTGTTTGGATTATGATTATGTGGGTCATGAAATAATCATGGTATATCATGGGTATGATGACATGGGCATGATGGATGATGTCTAATCATGGCCTTATCTGTGCTTGTATGATAGTATGTTAGCTTTATGGGTGATATGGTGTGTGTTGTTTTGAGCATGCATAAGACTAACAATGGTTGCAGGTTACCTTATACCCCACTCCTCTTCTCTAGTGCAGCACTTGCCAACCATCTACCAAGGGAAGTGTAAAGGCTTTCCACTCAGTTGTGTACTAACTTTATTTAATTACAGGTGAAAGGCATAGGAGCCTAGACAAGCATGAAGAGAGAGAGTAGAGGAGGGGAAATCCTTTAGTGCTTGGTTATTATATATTTTCATGTCCAGTAGTGTGGACTAGATACCCTTGTATGGAACTCTCTGTACTCTTCTATCTATACGATGATGAGGTTTATGTGTTTTTTGTATTTCCACAGAGCAGTGTATAATTTTCTTTATGTAGAGATATGCATTTTTATACTGTGATATGTATGTTTAGTTTTTGGTATGGTAGTAAAGTTTTGTATTGTTTGACTTTTCTTATTAGCATGTATACTGCACTTTATTGGGTTTAGTTATCATGCTTCTGTGCTAAGATTACTTGATCCTAGGCATCACCCTACCCTAGCTAGGATGGGGTGTTACATAAAGTAGTAAATAATTAAAAATTAAAAGCAATAATAATCTAAGTGGATGCTACAATGATGGGAGTAATCTCGATCTTTATTGCCAGTTGTGTAATGTGTCCAACTACGTCACACTCAAACAAAGATGCCATATGATTACAAACATCACACTACGAGCATTCAAAAAATATTCTAACTCTAAAGAAAACAAACTACAAGAGCTTTGCTACTTTAACTAAAAAACTATATGGAAATCATGAGCTTGAGTGTTGTATCTATAGGTTGGAGTATACCCTACGATGTCGAATATCTGACGTTGCATCCTAGCACCAACATCGCATACCCAACATCATGTATTCAATGTTGATGCATCCATAACAAGGCTCTGATGTCAAGGCTCTGATGTCAAGGCCATGAAAATCATGACTCATCACTTTCCATTCAAGAACCATGAATATTTATCATTTTGATCATTCTAACAAGTTAATTTTGGTTAACAAAAAATAAGTAAAATCATTTAGGGATTTCCAATAGCCAAGAAGTTTACAAACACATCAACTCATGGTCAAGTCCACTCAATTATCCATATCTTTGCCTTCCAACTTAGTTGTGGGGAAGATGCTCGTCTCACCTAACATCTTATAAGCACATGATTTCTTTACTTTTTGTTTTACAATTTCTTCTTCATTTTCTCAGTTCTTTATATGTTTTCTATTTCTTGTAATTTTTCATTTTATTTTATACTTTTCCTTTCCTTTAGTTATTTTATTTTGTAATCCTTTAGTTTAATTTTAATTTTCTATTTTTCATTGATAAGGATTGTCCTTTATGTATAGGCAACTTTGTTATTTAAATAATATCCTATGTTATCAAGATGATTAGGAAAGCAGTTGTACAAAGCAATAAGACCACACCATTCATTCCTCTAATTCTATAAATAAGAGATATTTATCATAAAACTCATATGCTTCATCTTACATCAAAACTAAAATAAACTCATGATCTTTATGCCTTGAGGAAAGAGGGAAGGACCAATAGGAAATGAAAAAGGATGGAGCATTAAGGGGACTTGTTGATTCCTTGCACTTCCTCTATAAGCGTTACTACTTCATGTATTTATGTCATTAGTCATGTTATAGTTTTTATGAAATAATGTTATTAAATGAATGGTATCTTGTCATGTTTCTAGAAAGACATGTTATCCATGCCTAAAGATAGTCTTCTAGTAAGGAAAATATAATTACCAATGAATTAACTCTTTAAAAAAACTTATTTCTAGGGTAGTACTAGAAAGACATGTTACTCATGCCTAAATGTAAGCTACTTCTAAGAATCTCAAAGGTCTCTTAGACTAGTCTCATTTTGTGATTGCAAAAATAGGTTACCCATGCCTAAAGGTACTCCTTAGGTGAGATTAGCATTGGCAATGGGGTTGGAAACACATGTAATCTATGTCTAAAGGCACTTCTCTTACCGATGTCCAAGTTTTCTTAAAACACTTAATGTTTAAATAATTAATTAATAAAAATTATTCTTTGCTTTCTTTTATTAAGTGATGATGTTTTTATATGACTATAGTGGTCTTATGATTGTAAGTTTGGAATGAGATAATGTGATGTTACTAGAAAAGGTATGGACTTAGTCTAAAACTTGAATGAATAGGTATGATAGTCATTTTTATTACATTTGAAAAAAAGACCTATATGGATATGGTAAAACATCTCACATCTCTATCTTTGTATTCCCTTCTCATTCCATTATTCAAATCACTTTTGTATGTAATTTCTTGCCTAATGATTTTGTTTAGTATACTGTAGGATTTCATGGATAATTATTGTGTGGGTATGACTTATAGACTTGATTGATATTCAATTTTCAATGTCCTATGAACATGCCATGAAAAGGTTATATAAGGGAATTAAGGACATGAGCCCTCTTTGGGGAGGATCCACTTGTATAAAGTTTGGACATTTAGTCTATATAGCATCTTTGAAAGTCCAAAACATTGAACTATAGTTCCAATTCAAATGCATTCTTCATTCTAATTCATCTTCTCATGAACCTTTCATGTAATAATCCCTATGCATGATGTCTAACCTTTCATAACCTTATGAGCATTCAATTGAAACTCACAAATGTTGTTCTCATGTCTACATCCTCTTTGTGGCTCTCATTCGACTCACAAAAATAGGCCTAAAATTCAAGATAATTTTCAACCTATGTTGCATTGATACATCCCCATCAACATAGAAAAATACATTGATGTAGCTAACAAATAGTATAAATATGTAGAACACTTGTCATTTTTTTCATTTTTGCCCAAACAAGAAAGGATTTTTTGTTGTTTCGAGAGTCCAGAGCACTCTAATCATGATATTTACTAGACCATGCATTTAATTTTAGGTATTTAGGATCCTGTGAGCTCCTAGAGTTAAGCTCTACATCATAGATACACTAGGACTAAGAATTCTAAAACTTTTTCAACACCCCATAGTTAGTGGAAAAGAAAGTTAAGGATTAAAATAATTAGAATTCATTAAATTAACAATGCTTAGCTACCTTATGACTATGATCTCTTAGGAGTATTAATTTCATATTTTATGAATTAAGCTAACCAAAATATGATCAAAGAGTATCAATACTTGTACCTATGTGATGAGCAATGAGGTACCCCTATGCCCAACTGTACGAATCACAAGCATTCATGCATGATCTAGTCGAATTCTATAGACCTGAAGTTCCTAAGTACATAAGTTCCAAGATGTGAAATCTAATCGTGACAATTGTTGTCTTCCCAACTACACTTGTGAAGCTTAGTTATATGGTTAAGTGTAATTGAGGATCATGATTTTTATTATTTTATATTTTATTCATCTACGATTAACAACAAGTTGAAACTTAATTTATAAACCACTTTAACTAGTCTAATTGATGATTAATAACTAACTACCCTAACATAAGTATCCAGTCCCACTTTCCATGCACATCCTAAACATGTATAATGCTACTAGGTTACCAAATGTTAAGCATTGCTAGGATTACCAAGAGTTATACACATGCTCGAAGTGATTGTACTTATGTACTTAATTAACTACTATTTAATCTAGCTAGCTTACTTTAGCTTAATTACTTGGAAGTATTAAATGAAATTGTACAAAAAATTCAATGCATCAATAAAATATTTAAGCTTGCCAAGGTGCTGCCAAGTTTGATCAAAAAGCTCCTCTTTATTGCCACACACACTACCGTGCTTAGCTACAATAGTGCTCAAATAAAGATCCATACACTCAATGACTTCTACTGCAGGCACTTTGGAAAATATTCTAACTCTAGAGAAAAGAAACTACAAGAGCTTTGCTATGCTATGACAAAAAATTCTCCAAACTGTCTGCCCAAGCACTATATTTATAGGTCAGTCAGCACACACCTCATGATATCAAATATCCAACATCGCATCTTGGAACCCTATATCGTGTATCCAATATCAGGGCTCTAATATCATATATCAAGGCTTTGATATTGGATATCCAATATCAAAGCTAAGAAAAATATGGTTCATCATACTTCCATGACTAAATAAAAACTCATCCTCGAGTGAAAAAAAGGAGGACCAAGTCCCTTACAAAATATTGGGAAGGTATGGGATTATTAACTAACATGCAAACTAACTCAAATAGAATAGATAGATTCTAAGTGCCCAAGTGTATGAATTTACAATCATTTACAAAATTGGATGTTCATAACAATAGAATTAAACACCCTGGACAAAACTAACATCCAACTCTTGTGGCAGTTGAAGAGCGAGGGAGAAGATTCAATGATCATGAAGGGTCCTTGTGCCTGGTGATGTAGCTTATCCTTTGGTGAAGACAATCCTGCTTCGAGTCCACACTCCCCACTGCAATCACAACAAAATCATGAATTAGTTTGCATTGTATAACGTATAGCTTTTAGGTACCTTGTCTTGTCAGTAGTTACACTTGGCTAGGTTGTGATTATGGTGGACTAATTCCTTTAATTATGTTAGTGGGACACTAAAAAATAGGGTGAAATGGATAAGCAATACACTATTAAATTTTGAAAAGTCTAAATGCAATGAAATTTTTGAAGAGGGTTAAAGAATTCACAATAATAAAAAGAGAATTTCACTAAAAAATGTTGTGAATATGCACATAATTGAATGTCATTGATGGGACATGCAAAAGGATGTGATTATGAGAATGTCTAAGGATAAAGAGCTTAACTAACCCAACCAAAAGGTATGCAAGTGGGTCCTCCCCAAAGCATGAACATGCCCTTTATTTCCTTTGCATAACCTCAACTTGAGAAGTCTATGGGCCCCATGGATGGTTAATGGTTACGAAAAGTTAACTACAAAAAGAGAAACTACCTAAGAATTTCAACACATCAAACAAGAACATGAAACCAACAATGGGGTGAGACATGGAAAGCATAGATAAATGAGACAGAGAGTGGAATGGAGTTCTCGATTAAGGTCACATGAAGTCCCTTATGAATTTTGTGGTTAAATGACCTGATAAAATACATCCTTAGTCTAGACCAAAACCAACCACATTCAATGACCTCGCATCACCACTCTAAGACCATTTCACCCCCTTAAGACACAAGAGTTCTCCCACAAAACAACCACCTTGCCTTATTTATTTATTTAAAAAGAAAAAAGAAGTAGGAAGTGAGAGAGGACCTTAGTTAGAGGGGACCTTTAGGCATGTGTAACATGTCTTTCTAGTCTCATAACCAATGCTTGTAGTCCATTTACTTTGTCTAAGGGGTGTGCTTTGAATTTTCATCATTTTTTTTAAATGGGAGCCACACCATGCAAAGACTTATTCAACTTCCTATTATTGGTCAACATGGAATAGTAAGAAATCCATGAAAACATGCATGAAGCCATGTAAGCAGAAAGGCACAAAGAGTACGGAGTCCCCTTGAAATCATACACTATTCAAACCTTTGAATCCTTCCCAAATCCAAACACTACCAAGGTCACAAGTTCGTTAAAGTTTTATTAATGAAAAAGGGAGCTCACACTTCTAGAATAAGGAAAACCATAGAATTTGTGGATGGGTGGATGTTGTGCACTCCTTTCCTATTTCATAAAAAAGAAACCATGTCCAAGTTATCAATAACAAAATTCAAAGCTAGAATCCAGACACCAACAATCAAATAACTGGATAACACATGCCTACATCAATCAAACCACATTGTACCTAGTTCGTAATAAGGCATGTTATTAGTAAAACACAACAAGAATATCATACCAAAAGAAAGAAAATTATAAAAGAAATTGTAAAATATTTAAGAAAAATAAAATGTACTAATAATGTTGTAAAACAAAAATTTTGAAAAATTAATAACGTAAAAACAAAAAGGTGTAAGATAAAGAATACATAAAATAAAAAGTTGTAAAAAGAACAAGGTGTAAAACAAAAACCTATAAAAAAAAGATGAAAAACTAAGGAGCCACTTATATAGTTAGCATGGATGACCATCTCCTCCATGACTAAGTTGCAAGGAGGAGATTTGAAAGATTGAGCATGGTTGTTCATCTGATGAGGAGTTTGTTGCACTGGCTTGCTTAGGCTCGTGGACAGGTTTGACTACTTGTATGTTGACCAGCTATTTCTTATCTGGCCTCTTAGGTTTGTACATCAACATGGCCCCAAAAGAAAAAGTTTCATAAATGATATAAGGTCCTTCCCATAATGTTTGAAACTTAGTTCATTGAGGTACATGTGTGGGGTTCTAGTAGGGAACCTTATCTTCTAGTTGAAATTTGACTTTTCTAATTCTAAGGTCATGGTTCTTTTTGTTGAATGCCTTGTGCAACTCATTAGATAATAGGGCCACTAATTGATTTTTTTCTAGCAAGTTGAGATTCATTAATCTTTCTTTTTGTGCTAGACTTAAGTCAAGGTCAAGGTCACAAGCTGTTGAAAGTGTACGAAGCTCGAATTGAATAGGANCAACACAAAAAGAAAGATTAATGAATCTCAACTTGCTAGAAAAAAANCAAGCTGTTGAAAGTGTACGAAGCTCGAATTGAATAGGAAGTGTTGGTAGTTTTCTGTACACTAGCTCATAGGGAGAATAGCCTATAGGAAGGTTCCATATTGAGCAGTAGGCCCAAAGGGCATCTTTGAGTTTTGTGCTCTAGTCTTTCCTATATTTGCTAATAGTTCTCATTAGGATCTTTTTGATTTCCCTATTTATAACCTCATCTTGACCGTTGGCTTAAAGGTGGTAGGGTGTTATTAGTTTATGTCCAACCCCCAAGCATTGCATAAGCTTCTAAAAGGTAGTGCCTATAAAGTGGGTTCCATTATCAAAATTAATGTACATGGCATACCAAACCTATTTATAACATTTTTTTTGTACAAACTAAGTAGCAATAGAAGATGTACAATTGGTGATAGTTGCTACTTCTACCCATTTTGTACAATAGTCAACAACAACAATGATGTACACCTTTCCTTTAACATGGGTGTGATGGAACCTATGAAGTCAGTCAAAGGATTCTAGTGGTTGAATCCACTGCTGAGGTCCCTCCAATTGAGCAATCATTCCACCATCTCATTGGTAGTGTTCATAAGAGTGGAAAAACTAGTGAGCATCCCTAAAAATTGTTGGCCAATAATACCCTACAATCTGAATTTTAATGATCATACGTCTCCCAACATAGTAGTCCCCACAAGAACCCTCATGAGCATCCTAGAGAATGTGTAGTTGATTAGCATCAAGGACACACCAACAAACTAGGCCATCAGCACACACCTTGCAGAGATGTATGTTAATCTCCACGAAGCATTTTACATGGTGAAGAAACTATTGTTTCTTCCAATGGTCCAACCCTTGTGGCATCTCTTCAGTGAGAAGATAGGTAAGAATGTCATTGTACCATTTAAGCTCAATGAAAAATTATTTAGTTATAGCTCTGACAAAGAGAAGTTCATTAAGAAATAGATCAGATAGTGAGCTTTTCTCCTCTTTGTTATCCCATCACAACCGAGACAACTGGTCAGCAATCACATTCTTAGTTTCCTTCCAATCTACCATCATAAGATCAAATTCCTATAAGATCACCAACCATTGTATGACATAGGGGCTCCTTGTTGGCTTGTTCATGAGGAAGTGAATGATACTATGGTCAATGTGCATAAATAGTTTATATCTAAGCACATAGTTCCTAAACTTCTATAGAGAAAACACCACTACCATCAATTCCTTTTTTATGGTGGTGTAGTTTAGTTGTGCATCCACAATGCTTCAACTTACGCAATGGATGTAATATGGAAATTTCTTGTTATCTAAGTATGTAAGCACAGCCCCCAAGTCATAATTTGATGCATCTATCATAACATGAAATGGTCTAGATCAGTTAAGTACCTATAGAATTAGAGTTTCTACAAGTTTCTCCTTTAGCTATTAGAATTCTTTTTTACATTTCTCAATCCAAAAAAATGGAGCATCTTCAATTGTTAGCTCGACTAATAATTTTGCGATCTTAGAGAAATTCTCTATGAATCGCCAATAGTAGCCAATGTGTCCAAGGAATGAACAAACATATTTTACAATTTCTGGTTGATGGGTAATTCCTTGGATGACCCTTAGTTTTTCAAGATTGACCTCAATTCCTACTTGTGAGATTTTATGCCCCAATACAATGTCTTCTTGGACCATGAGATGTTTCTTTTTTTTTTGCCAATTAAGCTACAGGTTTGTTTTTCACACACCTTTTGAGTACTTACTTAAGGTGGTCCAAGGCTTGCTCAAATGTAGTGTCATAAGTAGAGAAATCATATGAAACAACACCAAATTCAGGCTACTATGTCTCCACTACAAATTTGCCAGAGTTTCAGAATAATGACACTTTCTACAAATTTTTGTAAGTGTTGGGACTACGCTCTCCAATGCACCAGAGCGTAGTTAGCTTAGTAGAGAGTGTAGTCAACACCAAAGGCTAGTTTTGCAAATTTTTCTAAGTGTCAAGCCAACTACTACAAAGTTTTCTAAGTGTTGAGATTATGCTCTCCACTACCCTGGAGTGTAGTCAGGTGTAGTCAGCATGGAAGATCAATTTTTGTAGAAAGTTTCTAAGGGTCAAGACTATGCTCCCCATAATACCATAGCATAGTCAAGCGTAGATGGCATCAAGGCCCAATTTTTTGCAATTTTTTCCTATCTATTGAGACTATGCTCTTCACTGCCCTGGAGAGTAGTCGAATCTAGCCAACTAGAAGCTATATTTTGTAGACATTTTGCTAAGTGTTGGACTATGCTCTCCCCCAGTCCAGAGCGTAGTCGAGCATAGTCATGTAGAACATCCTCCAAAAGCCTCCACAACTCAGCATTGACATTTAGCTCAACTCCAACACATCTCTGGTATCAACATGCATCTTTTTTTCATCCCCCTTTATCTCAAAATTATAACTACACACAATCCCACTCGAGACAGTGGAGAGCGTAGTCCTAAAGTGTAGTCTTCAAAAGTTGCATTTTTTGCATTTTTTAGGTACATTGTGATCTTCTCAATGCATGAACATGTAGTTGGCAATGTAGTCACAACCTCGTAGCCTTGTAGAGTCCATCAAAGCACCACATAGCATAACACCACTTACCTCAGCAAAGAGCATAGTTGGGGTAGAGTGTAGTCCCAACTATCCCACTACCACGTAGCAATCTCCCCATGTTTTCTAGTAATCCTAACCCTATAAATATCCCCCACCATTTATGTTTTATTGGTTGGAGAGGCATTTCTATTGGTTGGCATTATATTTTTTGCATTTTTGATGAATGAGACCCAAAGGCACAGTAGTTTGACATTTGGCATTTTGGGCAAACAAGACCCAAAAGCACACCAGCAAATGGGAGAGAGGTAGACTTGCATGTCATGGCCCACCGCAACCCACGGTACATCATGGAGGCCAACTTGGCAAGCACGAACACCATGATGAGTGCTAGACTTCATGGTCAGACACTTCCAATACTATGACTATGCTCTCCACTACACCTGTTGTACACCGTGTACCTTTTAACCCCTTTTGAATTTAACTACATTCAACCCCATTTAGGGTGGTGTTCTATTTTTCTCTCTTGCATTTTCCACACTTTCTTTGCATTTTTTGCTATCTTGAGTGCATAGTCACATTACAACTATGCTTGAGGAGAAATCTTCACACATCGGCACCCTCATTTTCACCAAAACCCTTGACTATGATCACCTCCTTGGGCACCTATAACTATGCTCTATGTTGTTAACATTGTTGACACCATCAACATCATTGACACCGTCAACATCATTAACACCACAAACATTGTTCTTACACTTAGCATCATTTGTCATTGTATTTGGTAAGTCCCCATTTGATCAACAAGATCATTCTAGGCACCCTGTCTTTGCCTCCAGTAGGCCCTCACATGGATGTGGGGTTAGGCTGTGTGCCTGTGAACCCCTTAGTAATTCCAACCACTAAATTTTTTGGTCATTATAGTTTTTGATGCTAGAAGGAGGGCTAAACCATTTTTTCAAACTTTGTTGTGATTTCCTTGCATGCTCTCTACACCCCCATCAATGTAGATTGGACCCCATAATCGGCTCCCCTAGGACCTCACGTAGCAACCCAAATTGCACTTCTCTTCATTAATTTTTCTAAGTCTCTAATCTCTGAGTGTAGAGAGCGTAGTTAGTGGAGAGGATAGTTAGATCTTAGCATAGAGAGCATAGTCTCCATAGTTAGTCATTTTTTCACAGTTTCAACACTTAGTCATTTTTCTCCAGTTTCCTAGATTTAGCCATTTTATTGCTATTTTCAGACTTAGACATTTTTGTAAATAGCAACCTACAGCTTTCCCTTTTACAACTTGATCTACAAACATGAGTCCAAATCAGCCTTTGATGTTAGTGTCTAACACACTTGAAACCTTCATCATCCACCCAGAGTGTGCCTCGCTCAACAATGAACAATGCAACTTCCTCTATGCAAAGATCCAAGAAAGGTTACCTATAGATCATCTTGACATGGAGGCAAAATGGAACTTCGAACTAATCCACCAGGATGAATGAGAGTACATCCCCTACTTGTTCAACATCATCCCTCTCACAAAGTCCCACCACCAATTATTGTCTCAGCTCATTTGAGCAAATGAGCATGACATAGGAACAAACTATGAGAAAGCCTTACAGGATGAAGAAGATGAGTTCGAAGCTCACTTTGAACACAAGAACCCCTTCCACACTTTCTTCCAAAAATCATTCCCCAATCTGGACCCTCCTCAATTCCATTCACCTGTCCTCCTCAAGATAGTTATAACACCAACAACAGCTTTCCACTTCATCAAGCTTAGGTTGATGCTTATAGTGGCAATGCATCAAACACAATACATGTAATATGATGCAACAACCCCATTTAACTTGCCCTTCATGGCACAATCTCAACCTACTAGCCATCTTTGCCAAAAATAACCATCATGTTAGCTCAACCATACGTTCACACAAGGGCTATCTCCAAGCCACAAATGACACAAGCAACCTGTCTCCCACCTGCTTCACTAGCGGCCTTGGCGTCAATCCAACCCATGCATGCATGGCTTGCTCCAGTCACCACGCCCATAGCACAACCAACAATTCTAGACCTCAGCCAACAATCTGATCAAAGACCATCTATGATATGGAAAAGTTTATCTTGTTAAGAATAACCATAGCCATGACATCTATGCAATAGAGAATAGTATCGATCCATGGTGGCATCCAAGGGTTCATATGTCCCTTGTTTTCATCCTTGGTTCTACCTCCTCAAGTCAGATACTTAGGTGTATGTCTGATATTTGTCATTAAATAGTTCAAACATTATACTCCACTATTTGATGGATTCCAGTTTTAAGGATCAGTACCAACTTTCTACTTTTTTCATGAGTATCCTGGGAAACAACTTAAGCTTTTGCTAGTCATTTTCTATATTTTGCAAGGCACCAGCATCATGTAAAGGCTGAATATGGTTCTACAAATCTTAGTTATATCCCCTTTTGAAACTAGAAATATTGTTCATTTCTAGCCTCTTGATTTGACTATTCTTCATGTGCCTCGTAGGAATTCTTACTACCTCTACAATGTTTAGCATGCTCTAGGTAGCATGCAAAGGCTCATAGAGCCCATGATTTTGGTGCCTATGATGCCCTCTACTACCCCTTCATTGATGGCAATGGCCCTCTCTTGAATGCTCATGCCCTAAGTCTTGACTTGCTCGACGGTCCCTATGACCATCTCGATCTTGTCAATCACCTCCATCATGGTCATGCCCCTACGACTGCATTTAGAGCTAGAAGATGAAGATGATGATGATGAAGGTGAAGAGGAAGGAGAACTAGCACCATCATGGTGCCTACCACCCCCTCTTCAATGGTTTCAGTCATGATCACGATCATGTGTCTTACCTGCATCCCTACCATGACTCTCCTCCTTGAATCCCCCTTTGTCATTGGATATGTTCTTACCAGAACTAGGATTATAGATTGTGTACTACAAGTTCTAGTTTTGACCTCCTTCACTGAAGTCAAAGATAGGAGTTCTTTGAATGGAAAACCCCTAGAGAAGGGTTCTCCACCATCTCTTTGGTACATCAGGAATGGGAAATCATTAGACCACTTCCCCTTCACAAATTCATAATGCTTCTCTAGCCATCGATTCCTTAGACATTGTGCATCTATGGGATGATAATCCCTCGTGTCACTATCCTACACAACATACTTAGCATGAATCCCTTGGATGCCCAACTACATAAGAGTTTGCTGGAGCATCACAGGAATGGATTGATCAAGTGACAACACAATGTTGCCCTCCATGTCTCATCACAACAGTAGTTCATCCTGGTGTAGGATGAAGGTGAAATTGGTTACATACTCATCAAGATGAGCATATACCAGTTGGTATTTTTGGGAAACCTACTAATTTATTCCATCAGACTTTGGCAAAGAATCACTTCTATGAAAATAAGACATCTTGTGTTAGAAAATAAGAAATGCAATGTGCTTCTTAAAATTGTTGTAGTTATTTTAATGTATGATATGACTTTAGTATTCGTTCCAATGATCTTGAATAATTTTTTACTAATCCCTAGATGGCGCACATAATAAGTAAAGATCCCTAGTAATAGTGCCAACGATGAGTGGTGAGGTACCCTTACACCCAACCATATGAATCAAAAGTGTTCACACACAATCTGGTCGAATTTCAAAGACCTTAAGTTCCTAAGTACATAGGTTCCAGGACATGAAATCTAATTGTTATGATCATTGACTTCCCAACTACACTTGTGGAGCTTAGTTGTATAGTTAAGTGTAATTTAGGCCCATGATTTTTATTATTTTATATTTTATTTGTCTACAATTAACAAGAAGTTAAAACTTAATTTATGAACCACTTTAACTAGTCTACTTGTTGATTAATAACTAACTACCCTAACATAAGTATTCGGTCCCACTTTTTGTGCACATCCTGAACACGTATAACACTACTGCGTTACCAAATGTTAAGCATTACTAGGATTACCAAGAGTCATACACATGCTTGAAGTGGTCATACGTATGTGCTTAATTAACTACTATTTAATCTAGCTAGCTTACTTTAGCTTAATTACTTGGAAGTATTAAATGAAATTGCATAAAACATTAAATGCATCAATAAAATATTTAATCTAGCCAAGTTGTTGCAAGGTTTGATTAGAAAGCTCATCTTTATTTTCAGACACACTACTGCACTTATCTACAATAGTGCTCGAATAAAGATCCATACATTTAATAACTTCTACTGTGGCCACTTAGGAAAATATTCTAACTCTGGAGAAACGAAACTATAAGAGCTCTACTATGCTATGAAAAACACTTCTCCAAACCATGTACCCAAGTGCTATATTGATAGGCCAACACACACCCTGTGATATCGAATATCTAACATCATATCTTGGGACCCAATATCACATATCTGATATCAGGGCTTTGATATTAAAACCAAGCAAAATATGGTTCATCACTATCCTAAGGATTAATTAGTGATCATCTATGTCATTGCAGATGACACTAAAATGTGGTCCACAAGAGGGAGGATATCTTTTCCAGCTTTTCCCTAGTATTAGGCAATTCAAGAGCTTCCATTGTGGCCTCAACTGGATAGAATATGTTGATGTCTTTGATTTTCATCATGGCATCTCCTTGATGGTTATTTAAGAAGAAATAGGTCTCTCTCATGTACCATTATCCACTAGAGGAAATAGAAGGTCCTAGTATAGTCTCTTGCAACTAATTCTTGACCTTCTCTAGTTCTAATGCAAGGAAGGACCCAAACTTTAGTTCTTGAAGGATTAAGCAAGGATCTCTAGGTAGGCCTCGATGAGTGTGACCTCTAAGTTGGGCCTAGGTCTTGGAACTTCATCCTACCTATATTACCTTGTTTCTATTGTGGGAGTCTAATGAGTAGATTTCACCTCAAGATCTTTACACAAGGGCTTGGTAGGATGAGTTACCTTCAGAACTTGCTCTTGGGGTTGTTGTCATTATCATTATTGTTCTAGTTATCCTCTTCTTTCTCAATGTTCTTTCTCCCTAGGCTATGATGATCCTCCTACATGTGGTCCTTATTTTGGTATCATCTACAATCATAAAAATAATCCTCTATTAGTCATTTTGATTTAATCATTTTATGGGTATCTTTAAATCATTTTCTTGGGTTAGGTTTAGTAGAAAATTTTGAAATTTTATCATTAGGCCCTTTTAGTGATTGTAGGTATATAGAATATTTTATTATTATTTTATTTCTGCTTCAAAGGAGATAAATTGTTGGCATTAATTCTTAGGATCATTATTTTAATATTATTTTAATTCTTAATCTACAAGGTGTTAAAAAATGTTTGTCAAAGTCTAGAGTTGATGCCCCCACAATGGTAAGTGTTGGACCTAGAAAATACGATTATTGGAATGAAAACCAGAATATCCTAGGCACTGGAATAATTTTAGCCTCAAATCCCAAGGGCCTCCAAAAATGAGATTTAATGCATCCTAGATGATCTAGCCAATCACCTAGGGACTTACGAAAGTATTAAATGGAAAAAAACATGTAAATGAAAATGGAGTTGCAAATCAACAATCGAAAAAAACACAAAAATGAAAACATGAATTCAAATATGCACAAGAATGAACTATGACTTTATTAAAATGGAAAATAAAGTAGCTAGTTCAAAAAAGTATAAATTTTGTGCTAGATGCACAAGAAGTTTCTTGAAGGAGCTTGAAGTCCATTGGAGCTGGCAAGCTATGTTCTACATCTACTTCATGATCTGGATTCTTCCTGACTCCAGTTTTTAGCAACTCCGCACTAGTTTCCATTGGAATCAACAATTATGGCCATGAATTGGTGTTCCACCTTTAGTGTAATGGTATTACGTAGGAGTCTCTATGCCTAGTGTAGGTACCAATTTTGCTTAAAGTGGTTGTAAGGCTCACTTGGTTACAAAATTCTTTTAGGCTATGGAAAATGCTCAAAGTTGGAAACCAAGTTATGCTATTGTTTTAACCAAGTTGTGGAACCGGAATAATGTGTCTACGTTTGGGTTTTATAAGTGTGGAATTTCTATTCTTCGGACCTACACATCATTATCATGATTACTGATACATTGATGTCTATTTGCAGGTTACAATAGTTACAATTCTCTTTGTAGTTACCATTTATAGTAAGTTTGAGATACATCATAGCCACCAAAGCCCATCCATTTACTATAAATAGTAAATGGACTTTTGTGACTACACTAACATTATCCCAACTACAATAGCCTTGGTGGACTATGCTAAAGTTGTTGGAAAATGCTGAAAATTGTGGAAAATGCAGAAAATGTTGGAAATCGTCAGAAACTGTTGTCTACAATGGTCATGCTACAATTGTTGAAGACTTAGGGTGACTACACTGGCAAATATTGGGAAAATGGAAATGGAAATAGAAAATGTCACCAAAATGGAAATTGCTACCAATTCCAAAATGGAAAATTCCAACAATTCTGACACTACATCTTCGTTAGGTTTTGGTGGTGACTATGTTGGGTTGAAAATGGAAAATCCCATCAATTCCATCTATAATGGGGAATAAATGATACTAGCATAGTTGAGGCTATACCTCTACAAAAACCCATAAAAATACTACTTTTTGTCATTTTCAAGGCATTTTCAGCCTTTCAAAGCCTAAATTTAAACATCAGGTAATTTTTTCCACTTGGGAATGAGGCAATAGCAACTTCTAGGGCATTTTTGAGCCTCAAAAGCCAAAGTATGAAAGATTATAGCTCATGGACTACAAATCTTACATTTACAATAAAATATTACCTCAAGTTGGGAAATGAAGGTTTCAATTTGGTAACATGAATTTCTGGTAGTGTTTCATTAGCCCCTCTTTGTTGATGTTTGGAGGATTGACATGAGAGATATCAACAAAGAATACAAAACACCACTGTAGGTCCACCATCAACGTTCCCTCTCCATGCTTGATCCAGTAGGATCAAACCATTCCAAAGAGTGCTTGTGATGATTGGATAAGGTTATGGTAAGGGTTATCTTTGGCTATATGGAAATGGTCATGAGGGTTAACAATGAACATCATATGTTGTCATCAAGGTTACATTCATGGCAATGACATGTTGATCAATCAATGTGGTCTTGGCACATTGTCTTTTGAAGTGTTGGTCACTTAGTAATGCATTTGAGGAACCAACACCTCACTCCAAGGTTTTCTTGGCCATTAGGCTCCTCTCTTTGCATGTTTGGAGCCATCAATTTATCTTTTGGTTTGTATTAACCATTTAACTTCTTGGTGATTTACTTCCCTTTTTGTGAAGTGAAACCTTCATTGAGTTTCATTACCAAGGTCAGTTTTGATATGGTTTTCCCATCAAATGAGGTGTATCACACTTAATGGACTTAATGGTAGAGCATGACTAAGGGATGTCATATTACCATAATGCATGAACATTGAACATAGGTCATCATTCTCACTTAGTATGAGGAAGGTTATAATCATGCTACAGGGTTTGGCTCAAGGAATGGTATTGAGAATGAGGTGAGATAAGCACTCTTGGTACAGTGGGACAAACTCACTAAATCTTACACATCAAGATCACATAGTAACTTGCTTCCATAATGAGTTGCACCTTCATGATGACTCTAGGCTTCATCCTATAAAAACAACTCCAAGAGAACAAGAAAATCAAACCAAGCAATCATGTTATTAAAATACAATGCATAAGGCCATATAGAATGATTAGTAACCCAAGCTACCATAGGTCACCAGTGTTACAAATTTCCACAATTCATTTATTGTGCAAAAAGAGGTAAAGAAAAGAATGCTAGCTTGCTTGTTATTGGTTATCAAGGTTGTTGATGTCAGTTGTTAGTTCTTATAGGCTACATGTAGTAAGGCTTTAGATAGGAATGATTGACCAAATTGGCCAACTCATTCTTGTTCATGTTCACTATTCTAAAGGCTCCATTCCTATAGGCCTTAATGATTAAGAATGGTCCTTCCCAAATGACTAAGAATTCATCCGCATGCTCGTGAATGGCCTTGAGGACTAGGTCCTCTTCCTTGACCTTGTGTTTTTTAACATCATGGTGGTGTTGTCATTTTCACCTCTCTTGGTATCACTCAACATGAACAAGTGTTCATAAATTTTTCTCCTCCACTGAGTCTAGGTCCATTGTACATAGCTCCTTGTATTATTCATCATTGATGAAGTCTGATAGCACTACTCAAAGTAATGGCACCTAAAATTTAAGAGGTAAAATAGCTTAAGAACCATAAACCAGGCTATATGGGGTTACACCAGTTGCGGTTCGACAAGCCCAAAGGGCATGAACAAGCCACTCATGTCACTTGCATTTAGTATTTTTTTAAAATCTTCTTGAGCAAGCTTGTGATGGTATTATTACTTGCTTTAGCTTATTCATTATCTTCAGGGTAGTATCGTGATGAGAAGGAATACTTAATGCCTAGATCGTAACAAAATTTTTTCATTTGTTAGCTACTAAACTATGGTCCATTTTTTGTGACTATGATCATAGGTATACCAAATCCAATATGAATTTATAGACTTGTTCAGATATCATCTTCCTTAGGGGAATAGCATTAACCCACTTTGTAAAGTATTTAGTTGCAATGATGATAACGCTATGCCCTACAAAATATTTAGGTGTTATAGGTCCAATGATATCCAACCCCCATAGTTGAAATGACCAAGTTATCTGAGTGGTATATAACTTAGTTGGTGGTATGTGTATATGTTTGCTATGCCATTGATAATATGGGCAACTTACTAAACACATTTGGCATCACAATGAGGGCTAGCATTGTAATGGCATCAACTATGATGTTCTCGGTTCGAGGTACATGTTAGATATCAATGTCTATAAATTGTTGTATCATTTTCTTACCTAGGTCATAATAAGGTTGCAAATGTTTGGCTTTACCTGCATAAACCTCAGTTACTTGGTTCACCACAAGTTGTGAGTTACCTTTTATTATTAAGCATTTTATTCCTTATTCATGAGCTACCATCATTCCGCTGATCAAAACTTCATACTCTACCACATTGTTGGTACATGGAAACTCAAAACAATAGGTGAAGTATTAAATTCCACCATATGTAAAGGTTATGATGGCAGTGGCACTAGCCCCATGGCTGGTTGAAGCTTCATCAAACCACCTCATAGCCCTTAGGCACATTGCTAATAATGTTGATGTGTTAATCAGGAAATTCTAGGTCTATGGCTACATGGTCTTCTACCAGTGAAATAGTAAGTTGTGTGGCTATAGCTTGACCCTTCATTGAGGCTTGGTAGATGTAATGAAGGTCAAACTCTATGATTATGGCTTTCAGACTACTCTTGTAAATTTTGGTTGTGATGGCTCTAAGAACATTGTCTTTGCAAATGACATTGACCTCACTCCTAAAGAGGTAGTGTCTCCACTTCTTCAATGAGAAGACTAGGGCTAGAAAATAATTTTCTCCTTTAATGTATCAAGTTTCATGGGCAAATAATGCATGGCTTAAGTAGTATACAGGTAACTTTACTCCATCATCTCACTTCTGATAGAGTAGAGAGGCAACAGATGCATTAGATATAGCAAGGTAGATGTAGAAAGGCTTATCCTCTTGCAAAGGATAGATTTTCGGTAGTTGTGCCAACTCTTTATTAAGGTTTTCAAAGGCTTCTTGGCATTGACCTATCCACTCATAGTGAACTTCTTTCTTAAGCAAGTGTTGCATGGATTGTAACTTATCCATAAGCCTAGTGATAAACCTACAAATAAATTGTAATCTACCTTGTGATCCCTAAAGCTCCTTAAGATTAGTAGGTGCTACCAAGCTTGATATGGCCTTAAACTTATCAAGATTGACATGTATTGATGCTTTTAATACTATAAAACCAAGCATCTTACCAGTTTTGATGCAAAGATGCACTTTCTCTTATTAAACCTAGGTTCATACTTGAGACATTTTTTTAACGCAAGGTCAAGGTCATGTGTATGGTCATTAGCTACTTTGGACTTCATGGCTATATCATCTACATAATCATTGAGCAAACCTAGCATATAATTACTAAAGATATACATCATAGCTCTTTGGTAGGTTGCTCCTAGATTCTTTAGGCCAAAGGGCATCATGGTATAAAAAAATGTATCCTAAGGGGTTATCAAGGTCACATAGAGTTGATGTTATAGGTTAATTCTAATCTAGTTGTATCTCAAAAACCCATCCATGAAGGATAATAAGGCATGTCTAGCTGTAATATTGATAAGTTGATCAATACTAGGTAAAGGAGAATCATCTTTGATAGTTGCCTTATTTAAGTCTTGAAAATCGATGCAAATATGGATACTCCCATTCTTAGGGACTACAACTCTCTTGGATACCCATTTTGTGTAATTGACAACTCTGATGAAACTAGCTTGGTATAGCTTTGTGATTTCATCATGAACAACCAAGGCCAAATTAGGTATAATCTTGCAAACCTTCTACTTAACTGATCTAATGTTAGGATCAAGTATGATGTTGTGTTGCACTAAACGTGGGTCAACACATGGAATATCTTCATATGATCAAGAAAAGGCCTTAATGTTGTCTTGTAGGACCTCAGTGATGTCTTGAGCCTATTGAGGTTACAGTGAGGAACTTAAGTTTAGGGTTTTCTCCTCACCACTATGTGTTGTGATAGGAACCTCAACTAGATAGTCTATAGTAATGTTATCAACTTCGAGGTTAACGGTTTTGACTAGATTTTCAAGCCATTCTAGAGTATTCTCTACAGAAGTTATGTAATTGATAAGACTCTCAAGCTTAAGATCTAGGCAATTAGGATCAATACACCATTCAACATCACAATGATGCCTGCTTAGGTTCAATGGTAAACTAATTTGCTTCTAGGTGTTCATACTCCAATCCTATAGATCAACCATAAGCGCTTTAAGTGGAACCTAGGTAAAAATGAGTAAATGATGCTAAAATGATGTAAAATACATTAGTAAATTTGCAAACATATGCTATTCCAATGTCATACAAAATGCAAACAAGGTCAACCAAGGCTATGGGATGTAGGTGAAAACAAATAAGATGGAATAAAGGCTAACCAAATTCAAATAAGGTTAAAACAAGTTGAAACACCATAACAATATGGAAAACAAGGTCAAATATGATCAATTGAGGTTCCACTTTTTCCAATTTAAGGCCTTGGTAGGCCATGGTTACATGGTATCAAATGATGATCAAAGATGGTCAAACCCCACCACTTAACACTAATCAAAGGCTAAACAAGGGTCAAAAGATGCCATACTAAAAAAAATAAGGTAGGTATGATGAAATTAAAGTGATGCAGAAGCTACATAAGGTCAACTAATGGTAATAGATATCAACAATGCATAACAAGGACAAAACATCATGAAACAAGGTCAAGTCTATCAAAGTGGAATACATGTGGTGAAACATTATCAATATTGGTCAAAAAAGGTTAGATCTTGCTAGTTTTAGGCCTTAGCAGACCATGGTATGAGGTTGTAGGGTTGCCAGGGAAGTTTGGGCACATGAGGGAATCATTTTGGGGCTATTTTTGAGGCAAAATTGACATATTTCTTTGAACTACACTAGGCTCTACTGGTGACTATGCTTGCCCAGCATAGTCATGCATTTCCCAACATAGTCAACACTAATGGATAGTTCCCCAAGCCCAATATGCTCACTTTCAAACTCCTAGTGGCCCAGATAGCTAGTGCACGAGGTTGGTACTAAATATTGGTAAGTTTTGGCTCTGTTTTACCCTCCTAAAAGCTTGAAAATCATGTTTCTGTTGGTGACTATGCTAGCCCAACATAGTCATGCATTTCCCAATGTAGTTAGCACTTATGGGAAATTTCCCATGCTCAGTATAGTCATTTTCAAGCTCCTAGTAGCCTAAACAGCTAGCATAAGGGGTTGGTATTGAGGATTGGTAAGTTTTGGCTCTATTTTTTACATTCCAAAAGCTGAAACTAATGTTTCCATTGCTGACTACACTGGGCCAACGTAGTCATGGCAAGCCCTGGTGTAGTCACATGGAATAAGTGAATTTGTGGGACTTTAGGGTTGGGATTAGAGATCTACCAACTTCCCAAGAGAGCGCAAGGTCATGGAAGGACTAAATTGATTGCTAAAAGCTCAAATTTTGGCAACGTAAGTGGGTTTTATGGCATTTCCCATTAGACTACATTGGGCTAGTATAGTCATGCATGGTGTTAGCACAGTTGAGTGGAATTTGGTGTTTCCAAGGCTAAAATAGAGTGAAATTATATCTAGATGAAGTGGGTTAGGGTACTGGGCTTCCTAAGTCAATTTTGGATCATTCTAAGTGGGATGATAAACCTTGCCACAAAATGTGTTTCCACTGTGGCGACATTGGGCCAACAGAGTCACAAGCTTCCACAACATAGTCATGCATGGAATATGATTTTTGGTGAGTTTTCATGCCCAATCAACCATGCTAATGGACTTCTAAGGTTATTGGTTCTATTGGCTAGGGTTTTAGTGTCAAAATTATTAGTTTTGGTGGTTGTTTGGGTCTTAGGATGGCCAAATACCTTTTGACTATGTTGGCCTAGCATAGGCATGCAATTCCTAGCATAGTTAAGAGGCTTATGAAGGAAAATGATGGAATTTGACTTGTTTTCCAAGGTTTTAAAGTCTCAATATGCTCCAACAGGGTTCTAGGTCTTTTTAGAAGTCAATTTTGAACATTTCTAGCATGTTTTTGTGTTTTCCATATGGACTAAGCTGGGCTCTACTAGTGACTACACTGGCCCAATATATTCATGTAAATTCCAACATAGTTGATAGGTTTGGACTGATAAATGGTAAATTTTGACTTGATTTTCTAGAGTTTTGTGTGTTGGCAAGCTTCAATAGGGTTTACAAGGTCAATTTGACTTGTTTAAGGCCAATTTTGGTATTTCCCATGTGGAGTACACTGAGCTTTGCTAGTGACTATGATGGTCCAGAGTAGTCATGTAAATTCCAACATAGTTAGGCCTAGGAAATGGAAAATACTAAGTTTCATGGACAAAATAAGCTTCAATGGATCCCAAGATTTGCCGAAAATGGACTTGAGTTATTTATGGAAAATTTTGGTTAATTTTGGATGAACTACGCTGGATACCACTAGTGACTACACTAGCCCAGGGTATTCATGCAATCCCCAGCATAGTTGGGGTTGGGAAATGTAAAAAAGAAGTGGATTTTATCTTGTCTTATAGTCCAGTAAGGTTTTGAGGATCTTGGGAAGTGGGTTTGACTCAGAAATAACTTGTTTCAAGCATTTTAGATGGACTACACCAGGAGCCACCAATGACTACATTGGCCTAGCATAATAACCCTTGGGAAATGCATGTTGGAATGGAAAATGATAAATTTTTCCTTTTTTCTCAATATGGTATGGTCCTAAGGTCTTTGGAGGTGGATTTTGACTTGGGAATGACTTGTTTTAGGTTTTTATGTGGACTACACTAGGCACCACCAATGACTACGCTGGCCTAGTGCAGTCATGCAATTCCCAACTATTGATACATATAAGCCATCCTATGGAGTAAAATTTTTAAATTAATGTTTGTGTTTTATGAAATCCAAATGTTATTAGTGAATTAAAGATAGCATGCAAATGGAAAAGAGACAAAATTTTAGTGCTTTCTCTATAGAATGAAAGTGTGTTTATGAACAAGTAGGGTATCTACTTTTTACAACCATGAAGCTTGGTTTCAATTGTCAACAATTAAAATTTTTGAAAGGAGAAAAACAAAAATATTATTGTTGTTCATTCAAGTGAAACATAGTGAAGGCAACCATAATTATTCAACATTGTTTAAGGATATTCTGGAACCTACTAGCTATAGAGCAATAAGAGATATTTCAAAGAGTTACAAAACATTGAATGTTGGATCTAATAAAATACCATTATTTACATAGAAATTCTAACTATTTGCTATCCACTGCATGAAGCATGGAAGTTTAATGACATGGGAGTGAATAGCTTAACAAAGCTTCAAAAATTTGTAAATATTTTTAAAAACTATTGGAGCATCATCCAAGATTTGAAAATGAACAACAAAAATTCATATTATCAACACCAAAAATACATCCTAAAATCATAAGAAATATTTCTTATTCAATGGAACCCATCAGAAGCAGAAGAAATGAACAATAAATATATGAAAATTGGTAAAATTTTAAGCCCAAACTCAGGCATAGGACACACAAATTTATCAACCAAAAACCCTACAATAGAGATGGAACTAAAGAATCCATCAAAATGGACTACAACAATGAGGAAACGTGTAGCCTCTCTTGGCTAGGTTAGACCCTGATCTAAAGCAATCTCTATGGCTCAAGCATATCCATCACTAATAGTAGTTATGATGGTAGCATAACAACAAAGGTGATAGCAGTGAAGTTGCAGGCTCCATCAAAGAAGGATAGGAAAGCATCTATCCTAGCTTAGAGGAAACAACATCGAGGTTACATTAGGACATTGCAGATGGTAGGTTTTCCCCCAAACATAGGAAGAGGATGACATGATATTAGGCCACGAGATAAACATATAATTATTTTGTTTACATGTTTTGTGTAAACATTCGATAAAGCGGCAACAAAGCTATGAAGACTTAACAACATCATTTTTAAGAAATATATATATTGCATTGTTTTAAAAATGAAAATTTTTATGGCTTAGGAGAAAAAGATTTATGAACATTTGATAAATCTAATTTTATTGTCATAGGAAATTATGTTTAATTCTCCAAGATATTTGTAGCCTCTTATGGGAAACTTGCTAACTTTGGCATATATTTTTCTTTTTTCTTTTTTCTTTTTCTTTTTTTTTTTGTAACTTCCTATGGTGATCTACATGATATTTATTATCAAGAAAACACTTGGTCACCATAGCTTAAATTTCTAATAACTTCCTATGGAAGTTATAACTTCTAAGCTAGTTATAAGCTAATACCCCTAGATATTTGTAATATTCTTAACTTTTCATGATTATTGTAACTAGCCAAGGCCACTATAAAAAGGCTTCAAGGGTAGAAGAAAAAAAATGAAGAAGGTAGAAGGGAGAAGATTGGGGAAAAGAAAATTGAAGATTATTTGTAAAATGGCTTCCTAAAGACATCAATTTGGCTACTTTGTTTTAATCCTATGAGTTCATTTCTTCCCATTTCTTTTTAGTTACTTAGCTAATGGTTTAGATAGTATTGTGTTTGGCATTTAATTTTGAAATTTTTTCTAGGTTTCTTTTATAGATTTATTTTTGTGCAATATTAGACTTCTATTAGATTAGCCATAGAAGAGCTTATGTTATTGAGAAGCCTCAAGAGCAAATTTAATAGTAATGTCTTAATGAAATTTCTTGTCTTGTTCATAGAGAATCTAGAAAAATCTTTGGTATTTTGAGACAACTGAAGTAGCTTCATTGTCTTAAAGTGTATTGCCTTAGTATTTCAATCAAGAAATTGTCAAATTTTTATAAGATCTATTGAATGCAATCTGTGAAAACTATTAACTAGATAAAATAGAGACTTGTACTTTGTTGTTTATGCAACATTTTTGGTAGTATAATAAGATTGTCTTTTATGAAATTGCTTATTGAGCTCATTAGGTTTGAATAATTCATAGTTATTGAATTGAAAATAGCTTTATTGCAAAGTGTTTCCTTGTATCAATTTATATTTCTTAAATACTTGAGATTTCACACAAATCTATTTTCTTTTCTTTATCTTTCTAAGTCCATTAAATCTCACTCTATTTCTAGTTTTCTTGTGGAATTTTCTCTCTGGGGGAAATTAGGAGTAGATTGGTAGAATTGTGCTCAAATTTTTTTGCAAAATTTTATTTGTTACAAGTAACGTACTATAGGAACCATATAGACTAAGTGATTGGACAAAATAGGAATCTTCAACAACTCATAGTATTTAACAAAGATAGCTAACTTTCTTTTATCATAGCTAATTATAGATTAATACATAACCCAATCATTTCAACATTGGCAACAGCAAACACATACTCACGACTAGTTTGTTTGATAACTACCGAGTTTATTTGGAGATATCTAGGCCTTGGTGTTGCCAAATACTAGCAAGCACATAAACCTTGTTTGAAGAACACCTTTAATCCCATGACTTCCCAAGGTCACAAGACCATGAGGCATCCCATGTTTACAATCGTGTCCCAAACGATTGTCAATAGTTCTTTTGGTACTAGAAGGAGGGCTGAAAATTTTTCCTCTAAGTTCATAAGCCTAATAGCCCTAGCATACCAATAGTTTTTTGTTGCTAGAAGGGTTTAAGAAATTAGGTACTATTTTCAGTTCATGACCAAATAGATTGATAGTTTGGAAGTTTTCAAGAGTTCCAAAGAAATTCTTGATTATAAGACTAATTACTCATTAGAAGAAGAATAGAAGAAGGTTCTTGAGGTTGGAATAAGTAATGAATTAGAAGATCACCCCTTCTAGCTAGTTTATTAATCTATAAGAGAAGACCAAAGAAGTATAAGATTTCAATGATTGAAAGGAATTCTAGTAAGATGGCAAATCCTTGGCAAAGAGTTACACCATTAGGATTTCAAAACTACAATGATATTCCTAAGGTAGTTTAAAAATATTTGCATGAACCTTTTATTCCTTGAAAAGCTTACTTGGCTAAAGAGAATATAGCTTATGCAAATGTTCAACATCAAGATCAAGGGTGTAGGTTTTTTGTGGCAAATTTAAAGGATATGGCTTAGATTTGGTATTCGAATCTACCAAGCAATGGTATCACAAGTTGGAACAATATGAAGAGTCTTTTCTTGGCCCAATTTGACAATTAATTGGATCAACAACAACTATATTGTGGACTAATGCATGCTAAGCAAGAAGTCAAAGAGTCAATTAGAGATTTCAACATTAACTTTCAATGAATTTGTGGACTCTTTCAAAGACAATATAGACCATTAGATGAAATGCTTAGAGATACTTATCTTAAGGCTATGAATCCCAATATTTCAATTTGATTAAGAAGAACTCCAAACTTGCTAACACTAAATGACTACTTTAGCGAAGCTATACAACTAGGAAAACAACTAAACTTGAATCATGAAGTGATTATGACAACTCAAAAAAGAGAAGAAAAAGTGATTAATCCTATGCAAAATTTTACTCAAATTAAGGATTTATAGAGACCATCTCATGTTAAAATAAAGAAAGAGTTAGAAAGCAAAGAATCTAAAAAATGACAGTTAATGAAAGACTTGACCAACAAAGTGGTGAAACTAGAGAAAGCTTTGGAAAAAGTTAAGATCAAGGAGGAAAAGAAAAACAAAAATATAAGCATCAACATACTAAGTTAGTAGAAGATGAGGATGAAAATAATCTTGTTATGTCCAACTTCCTTGATATTGAATCAAATAATGAGTTATCTAGTGTTCATTACACAAGCAAATCTTCTAGTAATGGATCTAGTAATACTTCTTCTCTATAAAGTTATAAAGAGGATACATCATCAAATGAAGAGTGTAATAATAATGAGGACAATGGATATAATCTATGATTAAAGTAAAGATTAACTACTTCTAGATCTCCAAACATTATTTCTGTTCCATCTACTAAGAGGAAGATTTTTGAACCAAGTAGAAGAGAGAAAAATAAAAATAAAGAAGATCAAGTAGAACAAAGTACTAAAAGTCAACCTTTTAATAAATGGATGAAAAAAACAAAATATGATTTGATTGAAGATCTTAAAAACATCAAAGAAAATATCAATATATATCAATTATTATGCATAGGAGATCAGCAAAGAAAGGCTTTAGAGTTTATTAAAGGTAAAAATAGAGTTGGAGAGTTAGAGTTAAGCTATGTATCCAACATTGATAAAACAACAAAGACTAGTTATGAGTGCCCTTCTAATAAAGAAGCTCCTCCTTTTCTTTTGATAATGAAGTTGAAAAACAAGCATCTTCACAATTTCTTAGTTGATTTTGGAGCTAAATCCACTATTATACCATTGTCTATATGCAAAAAACTTGGTATGATTTTTGAAAAATCAAATAAAAAGATTGTTCAAATTGAAAAAAGTAGAGTGAAGATTGTGGGTTAGTTACCTAAATTTTTATTGGAAATCGCTTTTGAACCCCGTATCAAAAGCAAAGTAACTATTCAAGTGGAAGACATACCAAATTCACATAGTCTTTTGTTGAGTAGAATTTGGAGTAGGAATTTCTTAGGTTACTTATCAACGGATTACTCACATATGTGGCTACCTTGGAAACGAGATCCAAATCAAATATATGTTTATAGTGAACCGTTGATGAGTGAAAATATTACTTCAAATAGAAAGAACAAAGTTATTGAAACAAGAGATTTTGAAACTAGAATCTGGACACTTCAAGAAGTTGATAACTTAAACAAAGAAGAATCTCAAGATAAGAGCAAATGGGAGCTATACTTTGATGGTTCTTGTAACTCTAAAGGTGTAAGAGCTGGAATAGTTCTAGTAAAAGATGAGTTCCAAAAAATATTTAAGGCAATTCATCTATCTTTCCTTTGTACTAATAATAAGGCCAAATATGAAGCTTTGTGTATTGGAATTAAAACAACACTAGAAAAAGGAATAAATGAAATCATCATAATGGGAGACTCAAGATTAGTTTGTGAATAGATTAAAGGTAATTGCATGGTTAAAAGCTTATTCTTGCGATCTTATAAATAGCTCATCTACAAAATGATGGATCAATTTTATCACTACAAAATAGAACATATACGTAGAGAGGATAATTACATAGTGGATGATTTAGCAAAGGTAGCTTCAACAGTAGATGTTAAAAATATAGCAAGTTACAAGGATGTAATGATCAAGAATGAACATCAAACATTAGTACTAGATAACATAAGGCATTTACAAGTATTTGAAGATGATGATCAAGTACTCAAGTTTATGAAAAATAAACAAGAATTAGAAAGTCAGATCATACCAAAAATAGTGTCAAGGTTTAAGACAAATTCCATTCCCAAAAAAGTAATTAATTATTAACATGAATTTGGTAAAAATTTACTCATCAGAAAAGATGTACAAAATCTAGATGATCAAGCTTATGAAGTAGTGAATTTCAGATCTACTGAGATGTCAAAGATGTTAAATGTCAGAAAGGAAAAGGATTCAATCTTCAAGCATAATTTACTATTACACCTAAAAAATAATTTCAAAAGTTTTGCTTGGTCTTATGATGATCTTAATGCTTTTAGACTAGATGTGATGACACAGAAAATTCCTTTAGTAAACAGTTGTAAGATAGTTAAGCAAAAATAAAGGAAATTTAATCTATAATTCGAGCTAGCTATGGAAGTCGAGATCAAGAAGTTATTGCAAATTTAAATGATATATCTAATTTTATATTTGACATGGCTTGCCAATATTGTTTCAATAAGAAAGAAGAATGGAGATATTAGGCTTTGTGTAGATTTTACAAATTTGAATGAAGCCTCTAAAAAAGATAAATATCCACTTCCTAGAATTGATGAGATATAGATTAAAGTATTAGGTTGTTAAGTATATTCTTTCCTGGATGGTTTTTTAGGCTATAATTAGATCATGATCAATAAAGGTGATAGATATAAACCAACATTTATCACCAAGTGTGGAACTTTTGCTTACCAAAGAATGCCATTTGAATTGTCAAATGCTTGAGCTACTTTTCAAAGAGTAATGAATTTAGCCTTTAAAGGCTTAATAGATGAATTCGTTGTGGTTTATTTAGATGATATCATCATCTTTTCAAAAAGGAAGGAAGATTATATTCATCATCTTCAATAAGTTTTTAACAAATGTTATGAGTATGGTATTTCATTATATCCTAAGAAATGTATCTTTGGGGTTAAGTTTGGAAGTTTACTAGGCCATGTAATCTATCAAGAAGGAATTGCTATAGATAACTCCCAAATTCAAATAGTATAGAATATCGAGCATCCTACAAGTAAAAAGTTTGGTAGATCCTTCTTTGGAAAGATAAATTTTGTTAAGACATTTATCCTTGGATTCATTGAAATTACTAAACCTCTAATCAATATGTTAAACAAAGATGTCCAAGTAGAGAAAACACCAGAATCAAAGAAAGCTTTATCCGAAATTAAGAAAGCTATTGAAGAAGTTCCTTACTTGATAAAGCCAAAATTAAAATAATACCTTTGGTTATATGCTTCTTCTTCAAATGATTCAATTGCTATTATTTTAACTCAACAAGATGAAGGTCAAGATGAACTAATTAGATTTTTTGGATATTAACTAAAAGGTGCAAAATTAAATTATTTAGATCTAGAGAAACAAGCATTCACAGTCATTAAAGCACTTCAACATTTCAAATATTATTTGGAAATCTCATTAGTTCATATTATGCTAATTGAGCCTGCAGTAAAATAATTCTTAACTGAAAATGAAATTGCATTGAAAAGAGGAAAGTGGCTCATAAAGCTTCAAGGTTTTAGGTTTTCATTGAAAATATGCAAAACTATTAAAGGAATGGGATTAGCCAAGTTAATGGCTAAAGAAAAGGAAATATCCATATTAAAGACTCATGAAAGAAATTGGTATGATGAGATTCTAGAATTCCTTGTTACACGAAAGGTTCCAAATAATTTAATTGCAAGTTACAAGAGAGCTTTCTTTAAAAAGGAAAATAAATTTGTGATTAAAGATAGAGTTTTATATAGAAAGGATTTCAAAGGGGTTTTGTTGGAATGTGTTCACAATGATCAAATTGATCCTATCTTAGAATAATTTCATGATCATTCTAATTTATTTTATAAATCTCCTAAGTCCACTATGCAACATATACTTTGTTATGGTTTTTACAACCCTAATATGTATCAAGATGTTAGTTTAAAAATTTAAAGATGTTACAAATGTCAAGTTCATGGATCAAAAATTAAAAAGGCTAGAGCTCCTTTAAAATCAGTAATTGTAGACAGACCATTTTAGCAATGGGGCTCAAATTTTATTAGTATAATTACTTCTTCAAGAGTTGGGCATAAGTTCATTCTTACAACTACCAATTACTATACCAAATGGTCTAAAGCAAAAGCTCTAAAAAAAAGTTCAACATCAAATGTGATTAAGTTCTTGGAAGATCAAATTCTAAGTTGTTTTGGTCTACCTAAAGTATTGGTATCTAACAATGGACCAACTTTTCAATCTAAATAATTTATAACATGGGCATCAAAAAAATTCATCTTTATATTTTCTTCTTCAAATTATTATCCTCAAGGAAATGGCTTAGTTGAATCTACAAATAAAAAGCTTATTTCCCACATCAAAAAGTCAATGGATGGAGATTCAGTAAATTACATTGATTATTTCCAATCTGCATTATGGACTGATCATATTAAATTTAAGAAAGTTATTGAAACATTAACTTATAACTTTGTTTATGGTTTACCTACTAGAATTACGAACATCATTATAAGTTCAACCCTAAGATTTTGTGCAAAAGTATAGTGAAAAAATTGATGAAGATAGAAGTTTGATCATCTTGCTCATCAAAAGAGAAGCCAAAATGGATAAAGCTAAAGATAATTTATTAAGGAATGCTTCTCAAGTCAAAAGGTGGTTTGAAAGAAAGGCTCTAAAAAAAATTTTAAAGTTGGTGATCTTTTATTATTATGGAATATGAAAAAGCCAAATAAGTTTTTGATGGTGTGGACCAGTCCATCTTAAATCAAGAAACAATTATCAAAGGACAATTACAAATTATCANATTAAATAGTATACATATTGATGAGTTGCATTCAGTTGGTTGCGTCAATGAGGCCTAGTCGATGCATCTTACCATGCATCGATGAGGCCC
>MNCI01016409.1:266133-308608 GCA_015680685.1 Gnetum montanum
CCCCCGAGTGCCTGCAGTAGGAGTCATTGAGTGTATGGATCTTTATTTGGGCATTGTTGTACCTAAGCATGATAGTGTGTGTGGCAACAAAGATGAATTTTTTGATAAACCTTGTAGCACTTTGGATAGATTAGCTATTTCAATTGTGAATTCAATGTTTTTAATTATTTATTAAATGTTTCCCATTAGTTATTAAATTTTTTCCAATTATTGCATTAATGAAGTAATTAAGCCAAATAGATTACATACATAAGTATGACCACTTCGAGCGTAACATGTATTTGCTTGGTTATCCCAGCAACATTTATTGCTTGGTTCACCCAGTAGCATAGCACTTTGTCACCCAGTAGTCAATACGTGGGTTCAAGATGTGTACGAAAAGTGGGATCGGATGCTTATGTTAGGATTAGTTAAATTCTAGTTCATTAGTTAATTAAATTCCTTTTATCTACATTTTAAGCCCCAAAATATAAAACATCAAAGTATAAAAATTGGATGTCTCAATTACACTTAACCATACTAACAAACATCACAAGTGTAATTGGAAAGACAATGATTGACCTTAAGGTAAGATTCACTTCCTAAAAAACTTGTACACCAGAAATGATAAAGTCTACAGAATTCAACCAAATTGCACGTGAATGCTTTGTGATTTGTATGGTTGGGCATAAGGGCACCTCACCACTCATCATTGATGCCATTGTCCAGTACTTTGTTTGTGGAACATGTGCTATTTAGGTTTAAGTAAATACCATTAATATCATTGTATGAACTTCAAGGTCAATATCATTCCCACTATACATATAATTATAAAAGCACACTGATAATTTTATTTTGTTTTGCAAAAATTTCTTCTTATTCTCGCAAGCATGAACATACCAAACCATAGGTCCCACAAGAGTGCAAGGTGGTATATACTCATCCAGATGAGTTTGTACCAAACTTCACCTTCATCCTACATCAAGATGAACAACTACGATGGTGTGATATGGAAGGCAACATCATCTTGACCCTGCCTAGGATGCTATTTAAAACCCTTAAGAAGTTGAGCATAGCAGATCTTCATGGAGAATACATTGTGGATGGTTATGACACTTGAAACTACTATCCTAATAAAACACAAAGCAAACGAGATAAGCATCAGGAGAAGCTCCATGATGCTATGAAGGGAAAACATTTCACTAACCCCTTTCTCCTACTAGATCAAGAGAACAATGAGGATCCTCCCTTTGAGGGTTCTTAACATGAAGATTCTCCATCCCCTAATACTAGTGACAAGGGTGTGAACCTAAACCTGAAATCCACTATCCATAAATTAGCTTTAAGAAAAAGTGACAACCAAGGTAAAAACTCAGGCAAGCATCACAATAATAAGGGATCTAAGGATGGTGATCATAATAAGCGTAAGAGTGGTGGCAAATACCGTGGTGGCAATCATGGTCCATCTTCCTCCTCATCCTCTTCATTTGATTCCAAACATTCTTCTTCATCTAATGGTTCTCATAGAAGCCACCATTGAAATAATCATGATGAAGATGATCAGCCAGATAACAATGATCATGAAGGCCACCAAAATCGAAGAGGTGGCCAAAACCATCATCGATGTCATCGACGCAGTGATGATGATGAACTTCTAGTAGCAACTCAAAGTATGCTCAACATTGCAGAGGTAGTGAAAATCCCAACCATGCACATGAAAGATAGTCGAATCAAGTGCTTAGACATGAATAATATCCCAATATTTGAGCGATGATACAACTCTGATCTACAGACACAGCTACAAGCTTTTCATGATGCATGCACCTTACAAAACATAGAAAATGAGTGGCAGAAACTCAAGATTTTCCTATGGACACTCATCAAGGAAGCTGGAAGTTGGTACTGATCTTTGGAGCTGAAATCTATCTACAAATGGAGTACTATGTTAGAGATATTCAATAATAAATACCAAATGTACTCTAGAGTATCTAATCTAAGAATGAGAATCCAAGGCTAGAAACAATGAGCACATGAACCCTTGGATGCCACCATGGACCGATATTATTCACTCTTACACTAATGCCCTAACCATGGTTATTCTCAAAGGGAATAACTTCACCACATCATAGATGGGCTTAGAGAAAAAAGAAGAAGAACCCTTGTGGTATATGCCCAAGGAAGGTTTTCTATACTAAGGGCTCATCAAATCCAAAGGCTAATTGAGCAAGCAAAAAAGAAGAAGGAGAGTTATAAAAAAGGGAAAGTGCTGAAGAATATAATAGGGATCCTTCCATCAGAAAATGAGAGGTCCAATTTTGTGATGAGGAAGAATCATCACTTGATGAAGTGGTGAACAGAAAGACCTTGCCCATGCAAAAATCCATTTCTAATATTTCAGCCAAGGTTGAAAAAATATGGGACTCTTTGGATGAAAAATTTCAAACTGCTTTGAAGATTGCTAAAGAATCCAAAGAAAAAAATAGTGATTGTAATCTCAGGACGTGAAAAGAAGTTGAAAGTTCCTACCAAAGAGGTAAGGGAAAAGTTGTTGTAGTAGAGGAAGTTGTGGAGTCTAACTCTAATGATGAAATTGAATCTAACATCTATCAATACAAACATCCAAAGGGATGTTGCCCTATGGTGTCACACTTACAAGAGTTTGAAGTGTACACATTGAATCTTCACCTAGCACATAGGCAAGCTCCAAGACAATTGCCTTATCCTCAACGCAATCCATGACAATTCCACCAATAGCAATAAGCCTACTACCCAAGTGAAACTCCTTCACAACCTTACAAACAATATCAATAGTGGTATCAACCACAATCATGGGGAATGTCATCGCCACGATAGTAGTACCCTTATAGGCAACCAAATCCATATGGGTACTATGTTCAGCAGCCCGTCTCTCCTAGAAGTTTTGTAAGTCATACATCATTCCAGCATCACTATTACCCTCCAAAGTACCACCAAAAACATTCACCATCTACTTGAGGGGAAAACCCATATCCATATCCATATCATTCCCCACATCCCTCTACACATACACCTCCACCTTCAACATAGTTATCTCCTACTCCATCCATGCAGGCTGAGATTCCTCCACAGCCATAACAACGACATGCTATGAGGGTTGTGCACTCACAACTATTTTTTTAGCCAAGTGGTTCAAATAATCAATTAAGAAAAAGACCTTTTTTCAAACCCAGTAGTCCTCTTCAATCCTCACAATCTAGTCCAACTAATCATCTTACATCTCTAGCATCTCATCCTCTACATCAAATACCTTCGAGTGTCCTTTAAACCAAGTATTGCCTAGGATCTGCACTATGATGCTAACTCATGTTGTTTCTGACTAAATCAAGGTTGGCAATCTTCCTATGAAAAGATCTGACCTAGAAAGTCCACTCGTTTATCTACAGATTGCTAAACATAAGTCATGCAAGGCTCTTCTTGACTCTGGTTCCAGAGTTAATCTCATCCCCCATGACATGTACAAGGCCTAAAACCCACCACCTCTTAAGAAGAGCAACATTCATCTGGAATTAGAAAATTAGTCAATTACGATCCCTCTAGGATTAGTAGAGGACATTATACCCATAGTTTGTGGGTGGTCCTATCCTACTAATTTCCTGGTGATCAAGGTAGACAATTGTAAAAGTGACTTCCCCATCATTATGGGAAGGGCTTGGTTAAGCATGGTAGACGCACGTATGGGTATAAGGGACCTATCTTTAGAAATATCCAAGGAAGATGATCTAGGAAAGATAGAGAAGAAATGTATTCCATGCATTGCATACAACAATAATGGGAGCAATTGTGTGCAAAATATTTGGTCAATTTGAAGTACACATATTAAGGCATGTAATTAATGTGCACAAGAGATCAATATTCAATGGTACCTATACGCAGCAACCACAAAATAGGAGGGTACCTAGTGGCTAATAGTTTACTCAAATAGCACCACACTATGCATGGAACCAACTAAGAGCCTAACATGTGCTTATGTTGAAGGCATGAACAAAATTAAACAAGTTCATTCCCAACTCTCTAACGAAGATGATGATACCTGTTGGGGAGAGTTGGAAATCCCTAATCACTTCAAGCAAGAGCCTCTAGAACTAAAAATCTTATCAACCAAAATGGAGTATGCATTTTTAAAGAATAGTAAATCAATCATAATTAATGCCAAACTTACTCCTAAACAAAAAGAAAAGTTGTTGAAGGTAGTAACAACTGGTCAACAACCTTTGCTTGTCATATCTAGAGCTAACAGAAATCAATCCCAAGATATGCTAGCATCACATTTATACCAACCTGACCATGAAGCTTAAAAGGTAGTCGCAAAGGCAGCTAAACCCCAAATTGAAGCAAATTGTTAAAGAGGAATAGAGCAACTCCTCAAGCTAGGGTTCATCTATCCCATCCCAAATAGTGAGTGGGTTAGTCCACTCATAATTGTGTTGAAGAAAGGTGGTAAATGATAGGTCTGCATTGACTTCAGGCTGTTGAATATGGCAACATTTAAAGATCACTTTCCCTTGCCATTTGTAGATCAAGTGTTAGACATCATATCCGAACATTGTTATTATAGCTTCTTGGATGGTTATAGCGGCTATAACCAAATCCAAATTGCACCAGAAGATCAGGCCAAGACAACATTCACGAGTCCCTAGGAGACTTTTGCATATTGTAAGATGTCATTTGGTCTGTGCAATGCCCCTGCAACATTTCAATGCTTGGTCCTTAGTATCTTTCAACAGTAAATTGGTAGTGTTGTTAAAGCCTTTATCGATGACTTTTCCACCTATGAAGCTACATTTGAGCAAGCCTTAAACTAACTTAAGTAGGTACTAAAAAGATGTGTTCAGACAAATTGGTAGCTCAACTAGCAAAAGAGCCATCTCATGGTCCAAGAAGACATTGTGCTAGGGCACCAAATTCTGCAAAAATGGATTGAGATAGACCCAGAAAAGATAAGGGTCACCCAAGGAATAACATGCCAACAAGAGACCGTTAAAGATATTCAATCATTCCTTCAACACACTAGCTACTACTGGTGATTCATAGAAAATTTATCTAAGATCACAAAGTTATTGGTAGAGCTTACAAAGAAAGATGCATCTTTCATATAGATCAAGGAATGTGAACATGCATTTCAATAGTTAAAAGAGAAACTCATAGAAACACCAATCCTACGAGCACCAGACTGGTCTAAACCTTTTCACATCATAATGGATGCATCTAACTACACTAGAAGCAATGCTCATGCAGATGGATGATAAGAAACATTCATACTATATCCACTACGTGAGTCGAAGCATTGTGGGAGCACAATTAAATTACACCACCATGGAGAAAGAATTAATGGTAGTGGTGTATGCTTTGGAAAAATTTAGGCACTATGTGCTTGGTTACAAAGTATTTGTGCATATGGACCATAGTGCAATCCACTTCCTCATGAATAAGCCAACGGTAAGCCCTCATGTCATATAATGGCTCATGATCTTGCAGGAATTTGATCTCATGATGGTAGACCGAAAAGGAACCAAGAATGTGGTTTCTAACCACCTCTCTCACTTAATATGGGATAATAAAGAGGAGAAGAGCCTGCTCTTTGATTAGTTTCTAGATGAACTCCTATTTATAGAAAAAATAAGTGATCAAATGCCTACAAAAAAACATTGTATAATGACATCCTCACATATCTTCTCACTCATGAGATGCCATAAGACTTGGATTTTAGGAAGAAGCAATAATTTCTTCATCAGGCCAAATAATTCATGGAAATCAATGGACACTATTACAAGGTGTGTGATAATGGCCTGATTTATTGGTGTGTCCTTGACAAAGATCAATTGTGCATTCTCCAAGATGCTCATGAAGGGCCTTGCAAAGGCCACTATTCAGGGAGATGCATGGCCATAAAAATCCTGATGGCATGATACTATTGGCCTACAATCTTTAGGGATTCCCACCAGTTCGTCAAGTCTTGTAAACATTATCAATGAGATAGGGGGATGACCACTTACATGGAAGATCTTCAATAGTGGATTCAACCACTAGAACCTTTTCACATATGGGGCATTAACTTCATGGGTTCCATCACACCCATGTCTAATGGAAAGGCATGTATTATAGTAGCAACTGACGATTGCACAAAATGGGCAAAAGCAACAACTGTTACTAATTATACATCATTCACTGCTACCAGATTTATACAAAAAAATATTATGAATAGTTTGGGGTGCCACAATCACTAATTTCTTATAATGAAACTCATTTCATAGGTGCCAACTTTAGAAAGTTAATGCAACACTTGGGGGTAGAACATAAATTAACAACACCTTACCACCCCCAAGCCAATGGTTGAGGTAACTAACCAAGAGATCATAAAAATACTAACATGAACCATTAGCAAATATAGGAAGGATTGGAGTTCAAATTTTAATGATGCTCTCTAGGCTTATCGTTTAAATTGAAAACTTCCTATTGGCTATTCTCCCTATGATTTAGTGTACGAGAAACTTCCAACACTTCCAATTCAGTCTAAGCTTCGTACACTCTCAACAGCCTATGATCTAAATCTTGACCTATGTCTAGAACAAAAAGAAAGATTGATTAACCTAAACATGTTAGATGAAAACCAATTAGTGGCCCTATCCTTGAATGAGGTGAACAAGGCATTCAACAAGCAACATCATGACCTTAGAATCAAGAAAGTAAAACTTCAACCGAGAGATAAGGTTCTCTATTGGAACCCCACACATGTACTCCAAAAAGAAGAATTTCAAACATTGTGGGAGCGACCTTACATAATTAATCAAACCTTTCCCTCTAGGACCATGATAATTTACAAATCTAATAGCCCGAATAAAAAGTAGTTGATCAACATCCAATAAGTAAAGCCTTTCCGAGATCCGAGACATGCCAGTGCAACTACCACCTTAATGAATGGACAACCACGTTCCATTTTTTGGATCTCCTCCTTCCAACTTAGTCGTGGGAAAGATGGCCACCTGTGCTAACCATCAACATGGCTTCTCATTTTTTCTACTTTTTTTTTCATGTTTTTGATTTTTATAAATTATTTATTTTACAAATTTTTGATTTTTAGATTTTTCTAATTTTACTTTATCTTTAGTACCTTTGAACCTTCTTGATTATTTTACACTTTATTATATATTTTATGCTATTTGATTTTTTTTATTCAAGTGTGATATTTTCCTATTTTTGCTAATAAAATTGCTTTATTGTCACAGGATGCAGTGCTGCTATTGTTGTTTACTAATGACGATTTGTGCTTAATGTTGTGATTGTTGATGTTTGGTTTCTATTTTTGAATTCTGATGTCTGATGCCTTTGACATGGTTTATTTTTCATGGAACAGGCAGTGAGTCCACATCATCTACCCATCTAATGAACTCTATGGTTTTCCTTGTTCTATGAGTTTAAGGTCTCTTCCTTTAGAAAAAACTATTAATTAATTGGTGACCTTGGTAGTTCCAAGATTAGGAAGGATTCAAACGTTTGTAAAGGGTGTGACTTCAAGGGGACTAGATACTCTTTGTACTCTTCTACTTGCTTGAGTTCTTGAGTGTTTTTTACAGACTTCTTATCATTCCATACCATCCACTAATAGGAAGTCAAATAAAGTCTTTGCATGGTGTGGTCTTAAGGTGGTGATGCGAAGTCACTAAAAGTAGTTGGTTTTGGTTTGGATTGAGAATGGAACCTTTCAGGTCATTCTAAACACAAATTCCACAAGGGGCTTTTTATGACCTCAATTCAAAACTCCATTCCACCTTTTCTATCATCCATCCATGATGCCATAACTCACCTCACTACCGGGTTCTATGTTATGCTCTATGTCTTGGTCTGATGTGTTGGGATTCTTGAGTGGATTCTTTTTTGTTGGTCCTTAACTTTTCATGGCCATTAATTGACTGTGGGGCCCACAGACTCTTCTGTTGAGGTTCTGCAAGGGAAAAAAGAGCATGAGCCTGCTATGGGGAGGACCCACTTGCATAGCTCTTAGTTTGGTTAGTTAAGGTTCCTTACCTTTGACATCACTACAATCCTATCTTTCACATATTCCATTGAGTATTCTACTTAGTGCTCCTTAATCTTTCATTTCATTCATTCACTAAATCAATTTTTCTCCATTTTTCCAAATTTATGAGCTTCAATATCCTCTTCTTATGTTTTCATACTATTCTTGGTTTTTTGAGCCTTCATTTAATCCCAATTTCATTCAAAAATTCTTTGTATTTTGAAAGTTTGATCAAATTCAACAGTAGTCAACAAGGGTCAATAGCTCATCAACGAGGCCCTATTGACACAGTGCTTACATTCTATATATATCATCAAGCACTTAGGAATTTTCTGTCATTTTCTCATAAGACACGAGGAGTTTTTTGCAATTTTTCAGAGCCCAAAACCTTCCAAAGCCCATAACTTCCTAACCGCTTGTCCAAATCACTCTGTTTTTCAATCTTGCACTTACCAAAGGTAAGATCTTTATCATGGGGGCCACAAACCTTAAGGTTTCTGATAAAAAATTGATGAAATCTTTTGGAATTTTCTAACTCCCCTAAAGGGTTAATAACCTTAACAACATATAAACATTAACTTTTTCAATAGTTAACCCTTCCAACAACCCCGAGGATGATTTATTAATGATAATACATAAATAAAATGACAATTGGATTAATTAACTCAACCATAATCAAAAATTAGCCAAAGTGTAACAATCTTTAAGAGATAAGGTATCCCAATTGTTTTGAGGTTACACAATGATTGCTAATCCATGGCCTCATTATGATTATAGATGGCACCAAAATGGAAATGCTCATAGGAAAGAGAACCCTTGCAACCATGGGAGAAGTGGCCCAAAGCTAGAAGGGGCCAACAAGAATAAGGCCAACTACCAAAGGTAACCCATGCAATGGGACCTCTTCATGAGGAGCCCAAAGTGGAATCTATCCAATAGAATTTAGAAGAAGAAGTGCCTACAGAACAATCACAACAACAAGAAGTGCCTAGACCCATGCCAAGGCTTGAGGTCACTTTGACTTAAGCCTACCTTGATATCATCAAGTCTCGAGAAGTTCAACAATCTGTTCTTCAAGAGATCAACTTCAAGCCATTTTTGGAGAAAGCTCCAGAGGATGTCAAGATGCAACTACAAGCCTCTCCCATGTGGCCAATAATCACATGCAGTGGGGAATGGTACATGGGAGAGACATATCTCTTCTAGACTAGCTGAAGGCTAGGGTCCATTGTTAAAATCAAGGAAATTCAAGTGTCCTACTTAGCAGAAGCTATCGCACAGGCACTTGGGTTGCCTGATACCATAACACAGCTAGCAAAACTATCCATAAAAGGTGATCCAAAGGCTAAGAGAAAGTGAACCCAACAATGCTATGAGGTTGACCATAAGGAGTATGGTGCGCTCACATTGACAAAGCAAATTTGCTTCAACATTGCAACTTATCACCTTAATCCAACGATGAGGCTAAGCAAGGTAACCACCTTCTCCACCTGAGCATGCACCACTCTAAGCAAGAAATTTCCCGTCAACCTTCCATAGCTGATTTACTTAGAGATTAAGAAATGCTTCAAGGAAAATGAAGTGGAGGGAAGACCTTGTCCTTTTGATGCCTCATCAAGAAACTTTGCAAAAGGATAGGCATCATTTGCTACTCCAACAATACCATCAGGCATGCTCCATTGGCCTCATGGTCTAAGATTATGAAAAATAAAATGCCAACAATAACCTAAGAAGAGGAGCAACCACCACCATCACCCACTTAAGAAACAACACCAGAGGCCCACATAGCCATTGAGCATCTATGCAAAATTTGAGAGTAGCTCTTGAGCAAACAAGAGCAATGTGTAGGAATGAGTGGGGTAGATCCATCTATGTATTGACCAACAATGAGTCACCTTAATGAGGTGGCTCAAACAGTTAGCCAAATGGAGGGGGTGATCCAATTTTCTCTGCCCAATGAATGTAGCTACCTATGAGGTCAAATCCCAATGCTCAGGAGGTGACAATGTCATTATCGCAACACCATTTATTCCTAGAAATCTCTAGGAATGTCACGGCTTTCTCAATGCAGTTGGAGGAAGGTGAAGGAGCAATTGTCTTGGTGATGCAACACTAAGGGTAGGAAATAGCAGCTGAAGTGGTTGTTGATCGTGTTGCTAAAGAATTGAATGCACCTACAACATCTATACCAGACATCCATAGGCACGATCAATAGAAATTTAGATGCAGCCCAGCATGAAAAGTTATTAAAACAACTGGTGGGAACTAAGCAACCAACTATGAACATCTTTGACCTTCCAGAAGACATCACTGTGACCCAGTCAAAGTTGCTAAATGCAAGCGACAAATGCATTATTCTGGAGGGGCAACTTGAAATGACCCAAGAAAGAAACCAACACTTGACTGCAGAGGTTGTTGAACTATGTGCCCGACTTGTGGATCCTGCGTTCCTTAGCGTAGCAGAAATAGCTTCAAGAATGATTCTAGAAAGCTGAGGAGATGATCATCTTTAAATATTTCATAGCTCAAGCTAAAACATATTCAATTCAAAAGAACTTAAACTAGATGTGCCAAGAGAATGAAACTCTAACCACACAGAATTATCACCTGTAAAATGTTGATGCTCAGAAGGATCAAATGAAGGAATGTATTCATCAACAACAAGAGCAGCTTGCTAGCGTGACCATTGAACTAAGAAAATTGGCCACAGAAAACCACAATTTGTCAATGGAGGAAGTATGCACCTTGCCCTAGAAATCTGCCATCAAGATTACCACCTAGAAGAATGAGGCCCTTAAGTTTGAAAAAGCGAAAAATTACTACAGAGAACAAGTTGGCCTATAGAAGGAAGTTAATGAAAAATACATTGACATGGCAAAGGCAAAACTGAATGAAGCCTGAAACACCGTGAAAAATTCGAGGCCTCAACGGTTTAGCAAAACGCTAGTGATTCAGACAAAGGGTCGTAACAAGGCACGGCACAGCAAGTTCCTTTTCAGATTAAAAGCCTGTCCTGCCACACTGTGCAGCACAACACAAATGAATTCCAAAAGATAGAGCAACATGACGGGTGCATAGCGGCAAGTTTTTGACCTTTCAAATTCTCTATGTTTCAAGAACCTTAGCTTTTTGGCATCTTACGCTGCATTACACAACATGGCGTAATGCAGCATAATGTCAGAAAATAATCCGCCACAACATCAAGGATGGCAAATGCCCAAAAACTTCAGTAGCACTTCGATTTTCCGTAAGTGTACTATTTTACGCTAAATTATGCTATGAAGCGTAATCTGGCATGGTGCAGCATAATCTGGTGTGGTGCAACGTAATTTAGCAGGGTGCAGCATAATACAAGCATAGACAGAAATGGCATAATACAAGCATCAGCAATCCGTACGACACGATACGCTTTCCAACATATTGTAGCATAATCAAGAAATCGTCTATCACCAAAGCTCTGACAAAAGCGATTTACGCCGCGTTATGCTTTAGAGCGTAAGGTGGTGTGGTGTCACAAGCTTCAACAACCACCACTTCAAGTCAATGGCATTTTGCAAATTCAAGACATGCATCATCTAAACCGCGTCTTCTGCTTGACCCTAACCTTATAAATGCTCCAGTTGACAAAGACCAAAAAAAAAGAAAAAAAAGGAGGGATGGGCAGAAATTTCTCCAAAGATTGAACGAATTTTCTCTGTGAGCGATTTTTTCCCTTCCGTTGATAATCGTTGATAGCTTTTGACAAGAGAACAAAGAGGATCAGTAATAGCAAGAATATCAAAGGTCATTTACAAGATTCTCCAGTCAGGAATAGCAGGTTGACAGACATTCTGCTTCAGACCGGCTCCCTTGTACACTGCTAGAACGAGGTAGATCGACCTTTGCTTGCTTCATCTTTGAATAGTTTTCTTGTTATTGGCACGTGCTTCGCCCAGATCAAAGTCTGCTTGTAATAGTTATATTCAATATATTTTGTTCNAGATCCATCATTTTATTATCCAAATATCACAAAAAATTTTTACTGATCAAGTAAGTCCCTATCTGATTGACAAGACCGTTCAGGGCACCTCGGATTCGTTTTCTCTCCAGCACGGTCCTCGCATGGATCCAGGGTTAAAACTGTGTACGCGGACTTTCGTTCGGTATTTCCAGCGACTGACATTTTTCATCATTACAGTTGTCTGGCGCTAGAAGGAGGGCCTTCATATCCGATCCACATGTTATGAGTAGTCTTGTAAGCTATCTATACCCATTGACAATCAAACGTAAATGTAGTACCTCCGAGGTTGTTTACGAGGTTGTGCAGTGCAGATCAGTCCCTGCGACGATTCCTTTGGAATCCTACAAGATAGAAAGCCCTAATTATTATTTTCATTTGCCTCTGCTCTTGCCATCTTTTTCCTTCTCATCATTATTCACCAACCGAGTAGAGAATGACTACATCAACTACTACCGTTGACACCACCAGCCTTGAGAACCCTTGGACCATGCAAGTCACGCCTCCTATGGTCAAGCAACCACTTAGTCCAGTGCGACCACGCCGCTCCCTCAGGCTACAAAATAAGGAGCCTGAGGGACACGCTTAGCACAGGAAAAGCTACAATTTCCTCTATGCTAAATTAGCAACAAACCTGCCTATGTATCCACAAGAACTCTAGGAAAAACTAGAGTACGAGTTCATGTACTGCAACGGGAAGGAACTCATTCCTACACCTAGCACTGTCATACCCCTAATAGAGCAACAAAAAAGAATCCTAGATCAGATGTTGATAGCGAAGACATCGCCAGAACAGCTAGAAGTCTTGTTCCGTGATGAAACGCTTCACGATGGGCAAGACGATCTAGACTCTCACTCTGAAGGGAGTAGTCGTGCTGATTTCACCATGGCCCCTCCTTCCACAACGTCTCGTGTAAATTCGTTGTTCATGGTCACCACGCCTTTAATGTTATCTAACACCAATCAAGTCTCGCATTCCCCGCATTTACATTTTCTCTCTCTGACTATCTTCCCGGGCAATGGTCCATCATAGATCATTCCTCAGCAAGCGCAATTACCTAACCTGCCTCATCATGTGCCTGCGCCTACGTCATCGCACATACACGCAACACCTATGTCGCAATTATCTACAATACCAACCTTGCTCCTGACTCACACGACTGAGACGGCTACCGCAGCATGGTGGGCTCCCAACATGTCTCTCGTTGTGCATCCTGCGCAAATAGCCCATCATTGCCATTTCCAAAGCCATGTCCCGAGGGTGTTAAACCCTGTCGCAGGATCGCTGTCTATGCCCCAGGCTACATAAGTAGCATATCCAATGGCACAGCCGACAATGGTCGCCCCATCCGCACCAGCTACTAGATGGTGGATGCCACAAGTGGCACCACCTGCAAGGACCATCCCGATAACATCGACCATCGACCAAGTTGATGCCTCTATTGCACCACCTGGTGTAGCTCTGCCTGCCATTCCACAAATGGCTTTGTCACCTACGGGTCTGGACCAAGCTTTTTAGCTCATTCAAACCCTTACAGAAGAGGGAAAGTGTCTCAAAGCTGTTGATTCTGACACGATACAAGTCATGGATTTCTACCATGACGATCCTATTAGTCCAGCAGTCCCTATCCTGTCACTGCCACTAGGGATGCCCCTTCCCCATTTCACAAAATACAATGGGGAAGGTGATCCCAACACCCACCTACTCACTTTCAGGTCAGAATCCTTATTATTGCAACAATGGCCACATACTATAATCTGTGTTTTTGCTATGTCCTTAACAGGTAAAGCTCTAGACTGGTATCGAGCCCTCCCACATGCCTCCATTTCAACTTTGGAGGAGCTGTTAACTCATTTTGTGACCCATTTTAAGTATAACTTAAAGCTGGAAGTCACACTGGACCAACTCATGGGAGTTAAGCAAGACCCGCTCAAGCTGGTCCAAAAGTTCATACAGCAGTGGAGCGCCACCTTGAATGAAATTCGTGAACCCATCGTGGAAGCCCATTACTAGCAATCTTCAAGGAAGCAGTTAATGACTTTATCAAGTCTAAACTGTATTACATTGCTCCCTGCTCCCTCAGCCAAGCCTTTGCTCAAACTAAGAGTATTCAAGACGTGGCGGAGGCTAGCAAAGACCCAGCGTATGTGGTCTACAAGAATGCTCACAGCAAAGGTAAGGACAAAGGCAAAGCCACGACGACTACAGTTGTGGCAGTTGCTAAAGGGGCCAAGAAGAAGAACAATAACAAGAAGACGCCCATAGAGCCTGCTGAACCAACAACTAGCTCGAACAGCGTTAATCAAGAAACTCCTTCTACCCCTGAAGCACCTCCGCAGCCGAGGCCTAAATTTAGGCGTAAGGATCGTTCAAACTATGCGACCTTACCCGTAAAGGCTTCTGAACTCCTCAAACAATTACTAGAAACGGGACATATTCGACACAAGATGGTGTCTGAGGAGGCTCTGAAACGCCACAGACACCATTGTGAGCTACTCAAGAACCCTTCTTTGGCCCAACCTAATGAACCGCTAATGCCTAAAAACTTTAAGTTGGACTGGTTCTGCGACTACCACCAATTGTGTGGCCATGACATGGACTACTGCTGGGCATTGAAGGATGACATTTAGCGTCTGATAGATCAAGGTGACTTGATCTTAGATAGTAGTAGTCCGACACGTCTAGAAAACTAGGCCATGCATGTGTACCAAGACCCATTAAATGCAAATAACGTAGGGTACACAATCAACGTGGTAGGGGCAGAGGGCGATAATCAGGTGTAGCCGAAATGGCCTTTCGTGTTACGAACGCATCCTCACTCACCCAAAATAACAGGTCCATCAACGCCAATGAGTAGCGCTCTAGGGCAACCTTTCATCCTTTGAACTCCATCTCAGAATGCTTCCCGACAGCCCCCTATCATTAAAGCCGCAGCCCCACCTGCACCCACATCCAGGGCACCCTTAGTCATCAGGGTACCAAAATCATCAACTATCCCTCCTATGCAGGGCCAATCTTCTAAATCAACCTCTCATACTATTGATACGGCCAAGGACCCTCTTACTCTAGGGTTTCCCAAACCTCAACCCCTCACCTCTGTACCCTTGGCCCCACTTACTAAAAACGACAGGGTCACACAAATGCAACTATCTCCTCCCAGCCAAAGGAAACGCAACCCTCGGCCAAATGTCACTCCTCCCCGTGAAATTCATCTCTTAGGGCGAATGGAGGAGGAAAAGGGTGACAAATAGCCCGATCGTGGGTGGGATCTCTTTGATGCCCTGGAACAAGTCAAACAGGCTCTGAAGCAGAAAAATGCAACATTGAGCCTTTATGACTTACTCATGATGTCGCAAACACATCGTGAGGCTATGGTTTGCATGCTAACATCCATACCTGTGGAGGAAAGCCTGCCGGCGGATGAAGAAGCAATCCATTCTATCATGCTTCCCCCCGCCGCTAAAAAAACTGATCCTACCCCGTTGACCTTTCATGACGAATCCATTAAGAACAATCCTGAAGGTCAGGTGACAACGATGCCTATGTTCATCACCATCTGGGTCACCCAACACCGAATACGGAGGGTACATGTAGATGATGGGGCAGCCACTAATGTCATCCCTTATCCCATAGTGGATAAATTAGACCTGATCGATCAGATCAGTCCTACAACGATGTCATGCCTAAAGCCATTCAACGGGACATGAGTGCAAGTCAAAAGGACGGTCCACATCAACTTTGTGGCAGGGGACCAGTTCCCCACAGACGCTATGTTTATCTTCGTCGAGGAGATGCCTGGATTCAATTTGATCATTAGGAGGTCTTGGTTATTCCAACTGAGGGTAGTTTCATCACCTATCCATTAGGAAATCCATTTGCCTTACACAGGAGAAGAAGTGGTTATCCGCGGTGATGAAATAACCCCTCAGGTTGTTAATAACATAGAGACAGAACAAGGGTCGAAAATCGAAATGCCTGAGAATCAATCCCCTGTCCAAATACTCGAGCAAGCTGAAACAGTGGCTGATGATAGCCTAACTTGGGCTGAGCTACCGTTCCAAGGAGAAGATGGTGATGCGAAGCAAAAGGGCCATAAATCTACCCATCCTTATGCACCATCAAAGATCAAAGCAATTAAGAAACGGCTGCAAAGTTAGCCGGTAAATGATGTTGTCCAACTATTACAGTTCCATCATCTATTCTATTCATGTTTACTAGTTATAATTTACACATGTATTTATGCTTTCCACTAGCTAGTCTCATTATGCCTATGTTTATCTTCATGTTTATGTTTATGTCTCCTCTAGTTATCTTCCTTACTCCTGCCACTCAAAGGCCCGAAATGGCCTTAAACTAGCAATTTCATTTACGCTTTGTATCTGAATCTCATTTACACTTGGAACCCAAATTTCATTTACACTCTATACCTTAATCTAATTTACGCTTTATACCTGAATCTAATTTACGCTTTGTACCTGGATTTAGTTTACGCTTTGTACCTTAAACTATCCATGGCCAGAAATGGCCTAAAATTAATCATAGCCTGCCATAGCTTAAAATCAGTGACTTAATGTTTATTTGATTCCTTCACTCATATAGCAAGGGCCCAAAATGGCCTTAAACTATCCATGGCCCAAAATGGCCTTAAACTATCTATGGCTCACAATAGCTTTAAACTATCTATTTCAATCACACCTTACCCCTACATTACTCAAAAGTCCGAAAGGCTGTAAACTAACAATTTCATTTACGCTTTACATTTGAACAATTTAGCAGTCCGCAATGGCTTCAAACTAGTAACCGCATTAACACCACTCTTAAAACTAATTATGATTTACCATAACGTCAAAACCTACGATCCTACTTGTGCTTTACATAAAAGGAAAACAACAAAGAAGACCATCAAAATTAACACCAAAATTTGTATCAAATACGTTAAAAGAAAAATATTTTCTCTTGTTACACCACAATAAAATATGAGGCTAATTCAGCCACACTACGTGTCTCCCTTATTACCACTATCTCCTGTATCCCCCAGTTCAACTTCTACTTCAAGGAGGTCATCCTCATAGGGGCCACCCTTTGCATGAGGGACCCCTTCGTGATGGCGGTCCTCTTCGTCAGGCTCTTCAGCAAGGGGTTGTTCACCATGGCATCGACTAGTTTCATTATGCTCTATTTCCTGTAAACCCTCTTCATGAGGACCACCACCCTTGTTAGCTTCACCCTGCTGAGGATTCTCCTCAGGTCGCTCTTGCAATCAGACATGATACACATATTAACATCATCATCAAAACTAAGTATAACAAAAATGCAATAATAGTGCAACCTACCTGTGATGGTCCGGCATCAATAGCAAAGGGGACTTGTTCTAAGCCAATCCACATATGTTGCATGATTTCGTCCCCGGTGAGCTCAGACCAAACCCCGTCCCATAGATTAGTTCCAGCCTTTACCTTCCCCTTTTCCACGGAAGTCCATCGAGGTGGTTCGGGAAAGAAAGAAGGGATGGTAGTCTCACCTCTAGGAAGAGTCACTTCCCTTTCCGAAGAGGCACTCACCGTCACTTGTTCCTGGAACTTTTTAAATGCTTTGGAAGCACCAATAACGTCGAGGAATAGCCAAAGGGACTGAGCCTCAACGGCAGAGTCCCTATAATGTTGACGATAGGCAACGCTTTCTTGTTTGTAGACCTATTTATGATCTTTTTGCGTATGCTCCCACTCTTGGATACTCGCGCTAAAGTCCTTCCAGTCCTGGTTCTTCTGAGCTAGGAGGTCCATTTGCATACGCTATTCGACCAGTTCATGGCTAATTTGGACATTGTTCCTGACGACACTCCAATAACGGGCATAGTCAACAATAGCTGTCCTCCAGTCCTCACTTCCCGTTCCCTGGGCTTGCAGGAATTCATTCCGCATTCTTAAATCCCCAACCTCATCACGTAGATCCACCTTCTACTTCTCCGACCTTTGCAACCTCTTCCAAAGGTCCTCGTTTATGCTTTGACATTCCCATAAGGAGCGAGTCGAGCGTACAGCACATTTACACATCTCATTGTAAATGTTGTGTGGCACGACAGTCGCTTCTGATGGGGGTTCGGTGGCATCTAAATCGATAGGCTCTAACGGATCCCATCTAAGGCGAGCTCCTAATAGCATAAAATGACAGTTTGGCATAATTAGGTAGCATAATGCCACAATAAAATAATTTCTGTGTAATGACTATAACATACTAGCTTCAGGATCAATTCACTCTAAGCGACTGATCATGTCTTGGACGATGCCTTCCATGAAGGCGAATTTATCAAGAAATTCGCCCCAGGATCGAGTCGCCACTGTTGCCAAGTGTACGCTCTGGTCACCTGTTACGTAGAATACATTCCATATGAGGACATGACTAAGACATTACGATGACCAGCACAACCTTTAGAATTTTTCTAAAGTCTACTATGCTGTAAAAATTAATTTTATTGAGTAACAAACCACTTGCCTTGTCTAGTCCCAGCCGAAAGAACTTCGGCATCCTCAACCGCTACTTCCTCTTCCCGCGCAGAAGCTTGTTCACTCCTTGCCTTATTGACTAGGGCCTCCTCTTCCGAAACTGAGGCCCCTTCTCTACGTGGTAAGACTATAGCCCCTATTTCAGGGGTCAACCATTCCACAACCCTTTCCTTCGCTATCATACAACATAGCTAGTTAACATAAGATTTCACTTTTGTTCAACGAATATTACACTATGAAACGGTGTCTCTACATAAATCATGACCATTGGTACATTTCACCACTTACCGCCTAGAGGATTACTCCTCTGAAACCTAATTTTCATTTTCTTCCCCACGCCACCCACTCGTTCGGCAGATTCCTTGGTCAAACGAGGCTTTTTCCATGGCACTGATGAATCCACTATCTCGACGGCCAGACGCTTCCCACTCGATACATCGCCAGTGTAAGAGGGGGGTGCCCTACCCACGCTATCTTGGCCCCACATTCGAGGTGCCACCATACTTCTAGTTGTTACCAACAACGACTCCCCGATCCCTTTAGGAGGGTCTTGTGACCGGATAGTGTCAAAGACATGGGAAATCCATGGTTTGGAAATCTGACTGCGGTCTTGTTGCACCCAGACCCCATTCCTCTGGACTACCAGAAATTCAGCAAAATGCTGGAAACAAGCTATGAAGAAGGTGAAATGCACGTTGAAATGGGACTCAAGCCTCTTGCGAAGCCTGACCATCTCAACGAGCAAGCCTTCGGCAAAATAGCTTGCCCAATTGAATTGTATCCCCTCCTCTAGGACCTCTCGCATAATTCGGGCCTACTCGATGGTGAGAAATCTCCCTTGTGAGAGTGTCTTGGGGAAGACCCGGGCCTGAGAAAGAGGGTAAATAGTTGGGCTACCTCCAACTCAATCCTTTCAGCGGGGATTCCCTTAACTTCCTTCTTAACATCTAGTCACTCCTCTATCTCTTGCTAGTACTTAGCACTCCTCTTCGATTTTTCATCTATAGGAAAACCGTTGAAGGGAACGTCGAAGAGATCAGCAAATAGTTGAGCGTCAATGTCAAAATTTATGCGCACATTACACACGTGTATGCAGAGATGCTCAGCTTCTTCGCTAAAGGAGTTGACTAGGGTCAACATTTCGCCTGCAGTAGCATCAGGGGTTATGGCTAAGAAAAGGTCCATCAATCCAACCTCCCGAAGGTTATTAGTCACTATAATTGGGGCCGCCCTATGGCCGATCCAACATTGGGCCTCCTTTATATCACCATAACGGAAGAGGAGTCTGTTGTCCTCGCGACCGAAGGCCATGATCGTAATCTCCCGTGATTCCCTGACTGCTAACATGAAACAATAGGTAAGCCGACACCAATTGATAACATTGACGCAATTCATCATCATGATAAAGCTTACCAGGCTCGAAAGGTAAATGAAATAGAATTTTCCTTCGCACATCTACAACGGTAAGGGGAGGGTCCAAAGTCTACTCCCTATCCAACCATCTGAGTTTCTTGCATCTAGAAAAGAAGTCAGCATAACGAGTAGGGTATTCTGGGATCTTGAACGCCAGTTGTTCCATGATAGCAGCCCGTACGTTGCTGATAGAGGTAAACTCCCCTATAGCCCTTTCAACCAATGACAATGTATCATTATTGCCTACAATATCGCTTTCATTGATGAAAAATCTACACCATAGACAATCCCTTTATGCTCAACACACATTACAATACTGCGAAGCGAAATAAAACTTACCCGCCTGCATAATGCACGGTACTAGGTGGATTCTGAAAGTAGGTTGTGAGATGACGAGCCATGAACAAAGTGTTATAGGCATGGTAGCAGTTAAACCTGGGCATCTCCCAGATCCAGCACAAATGCCTCAAACCCTTGGCGCTCTGTTCGTGGTCTTGCACCCGCACAGTTTCGATCTCATCGTCTGACAAAAATGCCAAGATGCTCTGTGTTGAACCAACCAATAGCATCTCTAAAATAGCAGCAGCTTCATTGCCTGGTAGATGCGACCAGATGATTACGCTGTAATTACGAAGCAAAAATTGCAAAAAATCCCACGCGCCCCTTCGGAACCATACCACCTCCTCCTTTATACGAGCATGAGGAGGAGGAACATTGGCCATGGAAACATGAATGCAGCATAGAACACCCACGATGTCCAAAATGATTAAGACGGGCTTTAGCATAATACTGTACGATAAAAAACGTATTACTGTTAGAAAAACTATTTAGATAGAAACATTCATCATGCTACACTAAGGTTCGCACTATTCTCAGAAAATTACAGAGTACACTGGAGACGCATGACCAAAATTGCCCAAACCCTTGCAACAACTCAAGGTCTGTCCTTGACAACGGTGATGAAAGCAACGCTACGTATTACCCCAGCGTACCAAATAACTATTACAAACGATAAAAAAGACCAGAAAACAGGACTCCAATTACACCACGCATGGATACAGTACTTAGATTTTCTCCAGCTATACATTACATCTACACAGCATTACTTCGTACTCCCTAAACTTTCATAACAATACAAAGTCTGTCAAACTGCAATAGCCTAACTCGCGTAAACAAACATTAACGCTCAACACAACATGTGTATTCAAAATAAAAAAACACAACATGCATATTCAAAATAAAAACCACTACGACGCTGTAACAAACGTGACAATAGTGCAAAGGGGTAGATGGTGATTTACCGGTTAAGCGGAGTAACTTCCCGAGCCTCTACTCTAGCCTATGAAGCCCGCTGTAGACTCTCTTGCACTTCATCAATCCTGGCCAACTTGGCATTCTTTCCTTTGACCTTTGGTGCCATGGCTACAATCGAACAAAATCTTCGTAAAGTCGTCTGCTCACACTTTGCTTACGCTCCCTTCTTGCTATAGCTAGATCCAAATTCGCGATATCAGTAACCTGTTTTAAGTATGAACCAATGGTTTATAAATAAAACGCTTGAAACTAACTAATTCTTTCTGCTCAATTGACGTGGAACTTTCCCGAAACGCTGGTGTCAGTATGACATGGAACGCGAAGATCAAGACATTAATTTCGTAGATATTGCACGAGTTACGGTTCGAAACATCCTTAAACTAATACGTAGCTTATCACCTCATAATCTGGTCACATTAACTACTGTCTGTACAAAATTTCAAATCTAATTATTTCGACACGCTAGACACGCCACGTTACATCTTGCATCCTATTTTATACGCTAGCATCTAGGAAGCCTAGCTTGTCACTTCTTTTTACAAACTGTGCATATTTGTAACGGTCCATTAAGACCTTAAACTGGAAACTCCTTTGACACGCAATTCTGACACAGAAACAAACAAACATTTATCATTCAATAGATTAGCAGAAAGACAATGTAACAACTTCCATTTTTGACGATTTTGCAGGGCCATTCGTAAATGGACGCAGCTTTATCTGCACCCTTAGCCTTAACAGGGCCGCATGGGAAGATCATTAGATAGTTCAATCACATGCTAGTAAGAACGAACCTTTCCCTTTATGACACAACCATAGCAACATTGGAAACATCCCCGGACTAGCCAGAACATCTAGCCTGAACACTCGACTTGGAGGCTAGTGATGTAACCGAGGACCCTCTCAGCGAGGTCCCTGTGGTTACGCACAAGGGTGAAAATAAAACTCTTAGGGTTAGTTCTCTCCTAGACCAATAGATGCAAAGTTACATAACACGAGTTCTCCAAAACAATGCTGCCGTATTCGCGTGGTCATATGAAGACATGTTAGGTCTAAACCCGAGATTAATACAGCACAACATAATTTTAGATCCAAGCATTAAACCAATTAGATAGAAGGCACGAAAGATTAAGCCAGAAATTGCGCTAATAGTGCGTAATGAAATCACCAAGTTGTATTAGGCTGGTTTCATTCGCGCGGTCGATTACTTAGACTGGGTATCCAACATTGTAGTTGTCTCTAAGAAAATAGGAGGTATACACATCTGCATAGACTTCCGGGATCTGAACAAAGCTACGATTAAGGACAATTTCCCATTACCTAGTATTGACCAACTGATCGACACAACAGCTGGTCATGCGCTCCTATCGTTTATGGACAACTTTTTAGGCTATAATCAAATTCGTATTAATCCAGAACATCAATTGACTACGACATTCATGACACCCTGGGAAACCTTCTATTACACCATGATGCCTTTCGAACTAAAAAATGCTAGAGCAACGTATCAATGAGCCATGACATACATCTTTAGTGACTACCTCTTAGGGAGATTGAACGACTATGTGGATGACATAGCTGTCAAATCTATAAAGTCAGAAGATCATTCAGAAGACCTTGAGTTAGTCCTTAAATGATGTCTCAAACATGACTTACGACTCAACCCAAAGAAATGCGTATTCGGAGTCAAAACCGGACGCATGTTGGGGTTTGTGGTATCAGAGACTGGCATCCGAGTCGACCCCGACAAGGTCAAAGCCATTGTTGATTTAACGCCACCTACAAACCTCAAGGAACTACGTGGGTTACAGGGCAGGCTTCAATTTATCAGGCGGTTTATTTCAAAGTTAACAGATAAATTACATCCCATGTAACATCTCCTGAAGAAGGGTGTTAATTTTGAATGGACCGATGACTGCCACTGTGCATTTGACAATTTAAAAGAAGAGCTACAACATTTGCCAATGATTTTCCTGCCACAAAGGGATCAGCCCTTTTACATCTATCTAGCAAACTCGGACGTGTCTATAGCTACGCTACTTTGCCAAAAGAGAAACAACGGGTCAGAAGCTCCTATCTATTACCTCAATCACACTCTATTTGCGTACGAGACAAGGTACAATGAAGTGGAGCATAACTATTTGGCATTGGTTTTTGCACTAAAAAAATGTAGGCATTATCTATTCCGCAATCAGGTCAATATCATTTGCAAAAATAATGTTCTACGAGCTATCTCGAATAACTTGTATGAGAGTAGTAGAATAGCTCGCTGGAAGGCTATCACAACAGAATTCGATTTACATTATGTTGGCCAGTCGTCCACCAAAGGCCAGGTCATAGCTGACCAATTAGCAACATCGCCGCTTAATGATCAAGCTACAATAGAGCCAGAATTCTTAGATGAAGATGTACACAGTTTAAGCCATGTGTCAACAGGCCTTGAAGCAATGTTATACTTCGACGAAGCTTCAACCACTAGAGGCGGCAGTGCCGCCGCTGTTATTATGTTTTCTCCTGAGGATGTGCATCCATCGGCTTACCGCCTAACCTTCCCTTATACGAACAATGTGGCAGAGTATGAGGGGCTCCTCAGAGGATTGTTGACAGCTAAAGAACTCAACGTTCAACACCTGGCAATCCAAGGCTATTCGATGCTCATCATCAATCAAATCACAGGAGTCTACGCCTACAAGGCTGTTCACCTACAGCCCTACTACAATATGGCTAAAGATCTCCTGAAACAATTCGTGACAACCGATGCCCAACACGTGCTACGTAATGAAAAAGCTGTGGCCAATGCACGGGCCACATTGGCGCTAAACATGCTGCCACACTTGTTTGCCACTTGGCCCGCTTTAATGATGGAATGCATAGATCCTTTCATTCAAGCAGTGCAAATCTCTTCATTAAATGCAGGAGGAACGCCAGAATGGTACGATGACATTAAAACTTACCTTCTGCATGGCGAACCACGACACGAGCTAACACATGTGCAAAAAGATGCAGTGCGCAAGTGTGCCAGGCAATACATCATCCTTGGAGACAGTACTCTCTGTAGACGCTCTTTCGATGTGGTATTGCTTACCTGCATTAACAGTGATCAAACACAACGAATAGTTAACGAAGTCCACGAGGGGCTGTGCGGAGGACACGTAGGCCTGCGAGCAATGACTACTAAAATCAGACGCCTAGGGTACTATTGGCCGTACATGGAAAAAGATTGTCTTGCCAAGGTTAAGATGTGTGACACGTGCCAGCATTATGCAAATCTAATACACGTGTCACCAACTGAGTTGCACACTACACAGATTACTTGGCCATTCCAATGATGGGGACTAGATATCATAGGTCCCATCGCACCCAAGTCTTCTGCAGGACATAGCTTCATTATCACCGCCATTGAATACTTCACGAAGTGGGTCGAGGCTATCCCCCTATGGAAGATTACATCTCAACAGGTTTTCCATTTCATCTTAGACAATATTGTAACCAGATTTGGGCTTCCTATGACTATTGTGACCGACAATGGGCCACAATTTAGTAGTACCGAAACCAAATCTTTTTACGATAATCTTGGCATTAAGCAGTCTTTTTCTTCACCATATTACCTGCAAGAAAATGGTCAAGCAGAAGCAAAAAACAAGTTAATCATCAATTTTCTTAAGAATATGCTCAGCAACAATAAAAAATGGTGGCATGAAAAAATCCTCTACGTGCTATGGGCATATCGTACAACCTACAGAACAGCTATAGATAAGACGCCCTATAGCCTAGTCTATGAATCCGAAGTAGTGTTGCCCTTGGAATTATAAGCTCCCTTATTGCGAATGGTCCTCTCCACGGTTATAAATGAGACTCAGCACAACGACTCTAGGATCGTGGATTTGGACTCAGTAGAGGAGAAGCGCATCCAAACGCTCGACACCATTCAAAGATATCAAGATAAACAAAGACAGAAGCACCGGCACAATCCACACCAGCAACCGATCAAGAAGGGAGACTTAGTTCTCAAGGCCATTCGTGAACTAGTAGGCAAGTTCTTTGCGAACTGGGAAGGCCCTTTCTTGGTCATCGGCGCATACAGTAACGGTGCATTCAAGTTATCAGATATCGACGGCAACGAGCTACCAAATCCAGTGAATCATCTGTATCTCAAACGGTACCACATCTAAGCATCGACTCGACTCAAACTCAGGTAACAAATGTCCACTATGACGTAAAACTGGCAAAGTTGTAAACGTCCGCTACAATGTAAAACTGACATTTTTTGCACGCATCCACCAAGACGCTAAATTGGCAAAGTTTCTGACCGTCCGCCATGATGTGAAACTGGCAAGGTAAGCATGCGTCTGCTGAGACGCTAAACCAGCACAGACTTGTCCCTAGGTCATGACATAAAACTGACACCCACAGTACGGTCTATTAGGACCATAAACTAGCCCTTCCACCATCCGCTATGACGTAAAACTAGCAGATTTTAGTCTGCCCAGATGTTAAACCGAGACCACTGTCTGCTGAGACTTAAAACCAGCAACAACGGTAAACTAAGACCCAAAACTGAAATCTGTCAACAGGCAATCCATGAAGCAAGCAAGCACTCTTGCACTTCATCCCTACCAGATGGAGTGGGTAAGACGTTGGAACAGACACAACGTCATTACCCCATCAGCATCCTACTGATTCCTCGGACATGTCAAAAGGCATACTACTGACCCCTCGGAGATGTTGTTACGATAGCCACTTCATAGTTGCAGCTCCTGGGATCAACTTCGCCGCTTGGGGCCCTGAAGAAACTGTGGCCATCCATAGTCTCAGCGGCCTCCATCCATCGCCATCACCAAATTCTGGCTTAGCAGATTCATCTGACATGTTCTTTGCATAGTCCTTTGAGCAAGATGAATCTGGTTGTCGATGGCAACTTTATGAACCGCAGCATCAACATTGGCACCCTTGCTCCTTGCTACGATCCCTGTTTCAACGATCTACACTTTCCTTGTCGCTTTGGACAACGCTTGTTTCAACAGACTCCCTCCTTAGCGATCAGGACGTTTGTTTCTAGCTCTCTATTCTTTGTTATGTTTGGCAGGTTACTTGTTACAACAGCATTGATCGAGAACACTTTCATTGGAAGGTGAGGTGTTATGGCATTCTAAGGTGGCTGTTCAAACTAGCCTGGCTACTTAAAAGTGCAAACCCTACCTCTCCCTCCATCGGATGCTTTACTTTATTTTCCTCTTTCCTTATCCTTACAATTATCCTTACCTTTGTCTCTGCTTGTACAGAATGTGAGCATTAAGTCAATCCTTTTGCATCATCATGTCCACGAACAAACGTAACATAACTCACCTTGTGGGATGCAATCTGCACTTTTTAAAAAAAAAAAGTGCAGGGGGTAACAATTGGCAAAATGGATGTAAAACAACTCATCCAGGCCATGCGGGCGTAACACAACTCATCCTTGCAAGCCCTCCATATGCAATATGCCGACATAACCTTTCGCAAACACATTAGCGAAAGGATGTAATGGCTTGTTTGGAAAAGCTTCATGTTCATGTATTTGAGTCTTTCCCGAACCTACCATCTCTAATTCCTATAAGATCCCTCCTATACCCTATGGCCCTCCATCCTCGCCCTTCTAAGTTTAACAGAACGACATTTGAGCAATCTCCGACAGACGCTATTAATGCCTTTACCTTTCCGGTGTTTCGTATTCCTTTTCGACGTCTTTTGGATAAGCCCTCTAAACATCAACAAAGAGGGGCCATTGAAACACCGTGAAAAATTCGAGGCCTCAACGGTTCAGCAAAACACTGGTGATTCAGGCAAAGGGTCGCAACAAGGTGCGGCACAGCAAGTTCCTTTTCAGATTAAAAGCCTATCCTGCCACACTGTGCAGCACAGCACAAATGAATTCCAGAAGACAAAGCAAAATGACAGGTGCACAGCAGCAAGTTTTTGACCTTTCAAATTCTCTATGTTTCGAGAACCTTAGCTTTTTGGCATCTTACGCTGCATTACGCAACATAGCGTAATGCAACGTAATGTCAGAAAGAAATCCACCACAACATCAAGGACGGAAAATGTCCAAAAACTTCAGCAACACTTCGATTTTCTGTAAGTGTACTATTTTACGCTAAATTACGCTATGAAGCGTAATCTGGCATGGTGCAGCGTAATCTGGCATGGTGCAGCGTAATTTGGCGTGGTGCAGCGTAATTTAGCAGGGTGTAGCGTAATACAAGCATAGATAGAAATGGCATAATACAAGCATCAACAATCCGTACGACACGATACGCTTTCCAGTGTATTATAGCATAATCAAGAAATCGCCTGTCGCCAAAGCTCCGACAAGAGCGGTTTACACTGCGTTACGCTTTAGAGCGTAAGGTGGTGTGGCATCACAAGCTTCAACAACCACCACTTCAAGTCAATAGCATTTTGAAAATTCAATACACACATCATCTAAACCGTGTCTTCCGCTTAACCCTAACCTTATAAATGCTCCAGTTGACAAAGACCAAAAAAAAGAAAAAAAAGGAGGGGTGGGTAGAAATTTCTCCAAAGATTGAACGAATTTTCTCTGTGAGCAATTTTGTCCCTTCCGTTGATAATCGTTGACAACTTTTAACAAGAGAACAAAGAGGATCAGTAATCACAAGAATATCGAAGGCAATTGGCAAGAATCTCCAGTCAGGAATAGCAGGTTGATAGACATTCTGCTTCAGACCGGCTCCCTTGTACACTGCTAGAACGAGGTAGATCAACCTTTACTTGCTTCATCTTTGAACAGTTTTCTTATTATTGGCACATGCTTCGCCCAGATTGAAGTCTGCTTGTAATAGTTATATTCAATATATTTTGTTCGTGAGGTGAATCCCAGATCTCGGGATTGCCCGCGTTCTAAATCTGATCTCTTGTGCCTCATCTATACGAATCTTGCAAATCATCGTAAATCTATTTCATCATTTTCAATTACTCGCTAAGTTAACAATATCATATCTTCCCGTAAAGATCCATCATTTTATTATCCAAATATCACAAAAAATTTTTACTGATCAAGTAAGTCCTTGTCTGATTGACAAGACCGTTCAGGGCACCTCAGATTCGTTTTCTCTCCAGCACAGTCCTCGCACGGATCTGGGGTTAAAACTGTGTACGTGGACTTTCGTTCGGTATTTTCAACGACCGACGTTTTTCGTCGTTACAAAGCCCTCTAGCAACTCCAACAAGGAAGAGAAATGTGGTAACCCATCATTGATGGGATCGATGCCTACAACAAAGTGAAGATTCACTTAAAGGAGTTGTAAATCGAGGAGATGAGAGAGTATATGGAGTTGGCCAATCTCTATTATGCAAACCTAGTAGTGCTGATAGTTCGATGATCATGGTTAGAGTTGGAAAAATAAGTGCCTAGCTTGTATCTATTATACAAGGTAGAGTTCAAGCACCACAAAGATACCGAGCAAAAGCTTGAGACTACAAATGTTGAACTCAAAGTTCTCATAGCATGATTTAGAGACCAACGATCAATCATTGAGAACTTAGCTAGACATATGAATAACCACCATCTAAAAGACATAGTCATAGCATTTCACATTGAATGCAAAAAATTCACTGCTTGGTTCATCAACGCTAAGGAGCTATTTCTAGCAATCCCATGTCCCTGGGATGTGCCCATTCCAACCCGCATTAGCGAAGTTACATAGATGGTGCATGATCCCAGAAGTAAGGAGGAGAAAATGAAAGCACTACTGGATGCTTTCCACCTCCCACCACTTGTGCATGAAGCCGATGAAGGTCCCTCAAAGCCTTAGGAATCGCCACTGCCTGGAACTATCTCATCTTCTCCAACAACTTCACAACATCAAAGAACGTGTTGTCTAGTTTTGAAGAGTTATATCATGGTGTTCAATTTTGTGTCCTAAACACTGTCATTCTTTGTAATGTGTTGATCCGTACACCCGAGCACTTCATTTTTTGTTAAGTCAATCAGTTTGTTTTATTTAAAGAAAAGTCAGTCAATAATCTCATACCTTCCCAATTTTGTAAAAGAACTCAAGGATGAGTTTTCATTCAGTCGTGGGGGTATGATGAGTCACATTCAGTTGGTTGCATTGACAAGGCCTCATTGACGTGGCCTTGTCGACTAGGCCTCATCGACAAGGCCTACTCAATACATCTTACCATGTGTCAACAAGGCTCCATTGATGCAGTGTTCCTTTTTTGCTATAAATACGTGCATGCAACACCATTTACGATAATTAGAGATTTTAGTTGCAGTGAAGTTCTTGCAATTTTTTCATTTGAAAGTTAGAATTTTTCCCCAAGTGCCCGCAGTAGAAGTCATTGAGTGTATAGTTCTTTATTCAAGCATTGTTGTACTTGAGCATGACAGTGTGTGTGGCAATAAAAATGAGCTTTCTGATAAACCTTATAGCACTTTGGATAGATTAGCTATTTCAATTGTGCATTCAATGTTTTTAATTATTTATTAAATATTTTCCATTAGCTATTAAATATTTTTTATTTATTACATTAATGAAGTAATTAAGCCAAATAGATTACATACATAAGCATGACTACTTCGAGAGTAACACGTATTTGCTTGGTTATCCCAGTAGTGTTATTGCTTGGTTTGCCCAGTAGCGTAGCGCTTGGTTGCCTAGCAATGGATATGTGGATTCAATACGTGTACAGAAAGTGGAATCAAATTCTTATATTAGGATTAGTTAAATGCTAATTAATTAGTTAATTTAGATTAGTTAATCAAATTATTTTTATCTACATTTTGAACACCAAACTATAAAAATCAGATGCCTCAATTACACTTAACCATACTAACAAACATGACAAGTGTAGTTGAGAAGACAAAAATTGACCATAAGGCAAGATTCACTTCCTAAAGGACTAGTGCACCAAAAACAATAAAGTTTGTAGAATTTGACAGAATCGCATGTGAACACTTTGTGATTCATATGGTTGGGCATAAGGGTACCTCACCGCTCATCACATATAGAGACTTATATAACATTTAACCATAACATATATATTCTATATATATGCTTAGATGAGTCTATATAGTATTATAAAAACATGTATGTGTTAGAGTAATAATTTTAAAATATTTAAATTCAAAGTGCTAGTTTAATTATTAAATTTATAATATCCCAAGTAATCATTACTTGTGATGTGTTTAAGCGAAAGTGATGGTTAGATAACTACATAGTGGTAAATTAATTTCAACAATCAAATAGTGGAATTTGAATTAGCCAACCATATGATGATAGGAATTAAATGAATTTTGGCTAAGCAGCAAGGTTGGTTAGTAGAATTGGTGGAAATTCCAAACTTATCTTTTACTATATCAGGAGATGTGAATTACTTCGAATCAAGATTTAACTGAAAAAGCAAGGAAAGTGTTTAAGTGTGGGGTAGAAAATTGATTATTGAAGATAGAGCAATAAGAAGGCCCTTTATCCCATATGTTACAGGATGTTGTCCAGAGCATGTATTAAGTGCCTATTATAAGGTAATTGACCATGGAGCATCTAGTGAAAACCATTTTTTACTTTGGCTTTCAGATGAGTTTATATTTTCATCAAACATTCTATACATTCCAATGTTTGCAAAAACTTTCATGAATGCACCATCAAAACTAAGTACCAAGGAGAGTCCAATAAAGATGATTCTTAGGGAGAGGCTTTGGTATCTCAAGACACATAAGAAACTAGTTGTGAAGAACCAAAAAAATGAGCATCTAAAGAGTTGAATGCAAAAGAAGTAAAGACAGTTGATGGAAAAAACAGAAGAAGATAAAGTTGAGGCTTCAACTAGGCAAGAAGAGGCAAGGACATTCATTACAATTGAGATTACATATGAAAGGGTTTATGATATGAGAATCCCTAAGAGAGTTACTTTAACTATTCTCTTCCCACCTACAAAATAGTTGTATGAAATTGTGTTTGTATAGTTTCTTAAGTTTTCTTTAGGGAATGAGGTTTTTATTTCATCAAACCTTAAGTTTGATGAAAGTTATCCTCAAAAAAGATTTCCATTCTTCCATGTAAAAAGAAAAGTTTCCAATAAAGTTTATGTTTAAAAAGGAGGGTATGACATGGTGATAAATTTAAGCCATCCTATGCAATAGAATTTTTAAATTACTATTTAGGTTTTATGAGATCCAAATATTATTAGTGAATTTAAGATAGTGTGCAACTGGAAAAGAGACAAAAGTTTAGTTACTTTCTCTGTAGAATGAAAGTGTGTTTATGAATAACCAGGGTGTCTATTTTTTACAATCGTGAAGCTTGGTTTCAATTGTCATCAATTAAAATTTTTGAAAGGATAAAAATAGCAATATTATAGTTGTTCATTCAAGTGAAACATAGAAGAGGCAACCGTAATTACTCAACATTGTTTAAGGATATTTTGGAACCTACTAGCTACAAAGCAACAAGAGATATTTCATAGAGTTGTAAAACATCGAATGCTAGATCTAATAAAATACCATTATCTACACAACAATTCTAACTATTTTCTGTCCACCATGTGAGCCATGGAAGTTTAATCACACAAAAGTGTAGAGCTTAACAAAGCTTCACAAATTCGTAAATATTTTAAAAACTATTGGAGCATCATCCAAGATTTGAAAATGAACAACAAAAATTCATATTATCAACACAAAAAATGCATCTTGAAACCCTAAGAAATATTTCTTATTCAACAACACCCATCAGAAGAAATGAACAATGAATATATGAAAATCGGAAAAAATTTAAGCCCAAACTTAGGTGTAGGACATAATAATTAATCAATGAAGAAACCCTACAACAAAAATGGAACTAAAGAATCCATCAAACTAGATTACAAAAATGAGGAAACATGCGACCTCTCTTGACTAGGTTAGGCCATGATCCAAAATGACACCTATGGCTTAGGCGAAGCCATCACTAATGATAGTTATGACAGCAGCATGATAACAAAGGTGACAGTGGTGCAGTTGCAAGCTCCACCATAGAAGGGAATGAAAATATTTGTTCTAGCTTGGATGAGATGACATCGAGGTTGCATCAGGACATCACAAATGGTGGGTTTTCCCCCAAACGTGGGAATAGGGTGATGCAACATCAAGCCACCAGATAAACATACAGTTGTTTTGTTTACATGTTTGGTGTAAACATGCTGACAAAGTGGCAAAAAAGCTACAAAGACTTAACAACATTACTTTTAAAAAATACACATATTGCATTATTTTCAAGAATGGAAAAGGTTTATGGCTTATTTGAAAAAGATTTATGAACATTTGATAAATCTAATTTTACTTTCCATAGGAAATTATGTTTAATTCTCCAAGATATTTGTAGTCTCTTATGGGACACTTGCCAACTTTGGCATATATTTCTCATTTTTTTTTGTAACTTCCTATGATGATCTACATGATATTTATTACCAAGAAAACACTTGGCCACCATGGCTTAAATTTCTAATAACTTCCTATGAAAGTTATAATTTCTAAGGTAGTTATAAATTAATATCCCTAGATATTTGCAATACCCTTAACTTTTCATGATTATTATAACTACCCAAGGCCACTATAAAAAGGTTTTAATGGTAGAAGAAGAAAAAAGAGAAGGGAGAAGATTAGGGAAAAGCCAATTGAAGATTATTTGTAAAATGGCTTCCTAAAGAAATTAATTTGGCTACTTTTTTTTAATCCTATGAGTTTATTTCTTCCCATTTTGTTTTAGGTACTTAGCTAATGGTTTAGATATTATTGTGCTTGGCATTTAATTTTGGAATTTTTCCTAGGTTGCTTTTATAACTCTATTTTTATGCAATATTAGACATCTATTAGATTAGTCATAAAAGAGCTTATGTTGTTGAAAAGCCTCAAAAGCAATTTAATAGTAATTTCTTAATGAAATTACTTGTTTTGAGCATAGAAAATATAGGAAAATATTAAGTATTTTGAGACAACTGAAGTAGCTTCATTGTTTTAAAGTGTATTGCCTTAGTATTTCAATCAAGAAATTGTCAAATTTTACAAAGTTCTATTGAATGCAATCAATGAGAACTATTAACTAGCAAAAATAGAGACTCGTACTTTGTTGTTTATGTAACAGTTTTGATAGTATAATAAGATTGTCTTTTATGAACTTGCTTATTAAGCTCAGAAGGTTTGAACAATTTCTAGTTATTGAATTGGGAATAGCTTTATTGAGAAGTGTTTCCTCATGTCAATTTATCTTTCTTAAATACCTGAGATTTCACAAAAATCTACCTTCCTCTCTTTCTCTTTCTAATTCTATTGAATCTCACTCTATTTTTAGTTTTCTTGTGAAATTTTCCTTTAGGGGAAATTAGGAGTAGATTGGTAGAATTGTGCTCAAACGTTTTTGCAAAATTTTATTTGTTACAAGTAACATACTATAGGGACTGTATAGACTAATTGATTAGACAAAATAGGAATCCTTAACAACTCATAGTATTTAACAAAGATAGCTAAATTTCTTTTATGATAGCCGATTATAAATTAATACATGATCGAATCATTTCCACATTTACAACAACAAGAAAATACTCATGACTAGTTCATTTTATAACTACTAAGTTTATTTGGAGGTATCTGGGCCTTGGTGTTGCCAAAGACAACCAAACATCTAAACCCTATTTCAAGAACACCTTTGATCCTATGACTTCCCAAGGTCACGAGACTGTGAGGCACCCCACGTTGGTGGTCGTGTCTTAAACGGTCACCAACACCAATGTAGTTAGCATTAACTATTTTTCCATAAAAGTTTATTACATTTATTCTGTTTCTAGCCTAGAACCCCTACATTTTCTCATATCTAGGCTTTTGTATTTTTCATATTGGAATTTTGTCAAAATTGCATTGTAGATTTAGGCCATGTTTACTCAATTTAAGCATTACTTAGGTTTTGGATTTTATTTATGTTGTGGAATAAATGTTATTTTCCATGAATTCCATGGGTTTTCTGCTTTTTCCAACCCAAAAAGCAATGTCAATTATGAATTTTTTTGTAAGAAAATAGCTAGGTATTTTAATTTATCAAGGCTTTGAGATTATTGATTATTATTTTCTAATCGATTTGATTTTTGAACCACTCAATTTCACCTTACAATTAATTTTTTATGAATGTTTTCATAAGCTAGTGCAGAATTAAGGTTTTATAGTTGTTACGCATTTACCCCTATGAAGATGGACAACATTTATACTTTGAAACTTTTTCCCACAACGTCCCATGATCTTGGGGATTGTTTGAAGTGTTGGAAAGGGTCTGAATGTGTTTTGAATCAAATTAAAAAAAAATTTAATAAGTTTTACCAATGATTTCCTATTGTCAGTTTTCTTAGTTTTGATGTTGTTATTCATTTTTGTGAAATTCATTTTTATGGCTTTGGGTTGTGTTTGAAGTTTTTCAAAGCATGGAATTCAACATGGAAATGAAAATTCTAGTTTTACATTGTCATTTCCATGTTTTTGGTTGTAAATTGTCATTTTCAAATTTTTGGTTGTAAGCTGTTATTTTGTAGGCTATAAGGATGTAAACTAAGTTGTAAACAAACTATAGACATTTACTAGTTTAAGGCCATGATGGGCCATATGATATTTGCTAGTTTAAGGCCATGGTAGGCCATATGATATTTTCCAGTTTAAGGCCATGGCAAGTCACGATGTTACACGTTTTAAGCCTTAGCAAGCCAAAATCCATACTTTCCTATTAAGTATGGGATGCTCTCGAAAGAGCATATAAGGCTAAAACCAACCATGAAGCATGATAATATGTTGCAAAAGTAAACAAATGCCCATTAACAAAAGAAGTGGTAAGATGTTTATTATGAACACATTATTTGACTTTTGACAGGTCAAGGAATCCTTTTGGCACAACTTTATGTTTACCATCTTTCTTGTTAACCAACATGAGTTTTATGCATTTTGTTGGTCACTTTGTGTTATAGATTTAATTTTACAAGCATCTTCATTATCTTTATTATTAGTGGTCCTAGTCTAAGTATCAAGAGTTTTCTCTTGAAACTCCACCTTTGAACCTTGATCGATGTTGACATAGCTAATCGAAGGTAGTGACATATTGTCTCCATGAATGAAAATTTCCCCTTCCTCCTAAAACAAGTGAATCTATTGATAAATAGGGGATGAAACTACATGAATCTTTGCTAACCATGGCCTTCCTAAGATCAAGTTGAAGCCAAGTATATCTTCAACTACTAGGAAGTTGGAAAATGTAGGTAATTACTTACCGACCACGAAATCTAAGGAGATGGAACCTCACATTACTATTTGTGAGCCATTAAATGACTTGAGTACTAAGGTAGTGGTTTCTTAGACATTCCCAATCAAGCCTAGTTTGTCAACAATGGAAAATGGTATCACACTAGTTGCTACCCCATCATCTACATAAACATGATGAACCTTATATCTACCAACATGTATAGTGAGGAGGAGAGGGGTGGATAACACCTCTCCATTTGAAGAGTCAATCTTCACTTCACTATCTCAAAAGTGGAGCATGGGTTGATTCTTGTCTTCTCTAAGTGAAGCTTTCTCAATGATATATCAAATTTATTCTTTCTTGGTAGGAATGTCCCTACTCACAAGAATTGAGATTAACACTTCAGCTAGTGCATCCCTATGTGTAGGAGACGTCATGACCAAGTTGTACAAGTTTGGTGATGTGTTCTTTTGCTTTAATGACTATTTGGATTGCTCCATTATTGTGAGGAAACTTTTTTCTTGGCATGTGATGTTTTAGCTTAGTGATTCTAACTCGCTCCAACCTCCTTAGGGTTTATGAATTAGGCTTCAATGTATGTGCATTGGGTCCCTTTTCCATGCATGTAGTTGATCTTGGTGTAGTTTGTTTCAAAGTCTTTTATTATTGGTTATCTTCAATGGACTTCATTGTCAGTTTGATGACAAGTTGATTTCATTGTTTTTGTAATGATGATTTCTTGCTAACCACTGAGTTGTGGGCCAATATAGGTGGGCTTTCGTCATGGGTTGTTATAGGCTTACTTGCTGGTGAAGGAACCTAGATAACAAATAGTTTCCTAGGCTTTGGAGGATTAGCAATTCATTGATTACATTGTGATGTTGAAGCCACTGAAGAGGGGATATGTATGATGAAAGGCTTCTTAGGGGCTAGAGGGGGTGGTACCCATATGATGAAGGGCTCTCTAAGCTTTGTGTTTTGAGACTGTAATGGTACTTTCATGACAAACGGTTTCCTAGGGGGATTAGACTATTTGGTTTCTGTGAATAAGGTAATAGTATAAGAGTTTTTGTTAGTACTTAGATAGTTGGAGTCATTTAATACCAACCCTTCATGGTTTATCATCTTCTGGAAGTCATCCTTTAATGCTAGGCAAAAATCAGTGTCATGACCAGCCATTTGATTATAATAGCACGACCTATCTAGTCTAAGGTACTTTGTTAGCTTTGAATCATCTTCAATCGCTATTGTTGGGTCTCTAGCTATGTCACAAAGATGATTGTGCCTCTTACAAGCCTCTTCAAATAGTTGTTTATGTTGTATACGGTTGTATTTAAGCAACTTTTCTAGAATCTCATAAGGCTTTATGGATGACCTTATGTACTTAGATCTATCCTTCAATCCAAAGTGTGGCCTTGGTTGATTTAGGACATAGGAAGTGGATGGTTGTGATGAGTCAGAAGATGTGTTTCATGATGGTGATTCTTGTTTATCTCCTTGTTTTGAGCCTTTTGTTACTATAGCCATGGTTGTATGTTCTTGCTTAGTTTTATTCCTATCCCTTCTTGCATGTTGGTTTTTATACACCATGTAGGCCAAGTTGTTGCTTGCCTCAGCTACCTCATCAATGTTCTTGGTTTGTGAGAAGGCTTGACTTAGTGATCAGGGCTCTAGGTAGTAAAGCTTTGAATTGATAAAGTCATTCATTGCTCCCTTGTAGATGGCTAAGAGGTGAGTTTCATCAATAGGCTCTAGAATCTCGTTAAGTATTGAGTTCCACCTTTGAATGAACCTTTTGACCAATTCAAGTGGCCCTTGCTTCACATTCTTTAGTTGATCCAATGTGGCATTCGACTTCAAGTTGTATTTGAAGTGGTTGAAAAATTGGTTAATCAAGTTCTCAAGGGAAGAGATTGAACCTCTTGGCAAGGTTCAATACCAATATAGAGCCTTACCTTTGAGGGACATGGGGAAAATTCTCAATATCGTATGAGGCCAAGCTTGCAAAAAGAGGCACTCAGACTGGAAGGTCACTAGATGTGCATTGGGATCCCCTTGATCATTGTATTTGGTGAAGTTTAAAATAGCCAAGCCCGTGGCTTAGGTTATTTGAGGTACTATAGGGCTTATAGGATCATCTTGGTAGAAGTCTAGAACCTTGACCATTTGAGTTGTATTGGCCTTGAGTTTTCGTAGCTCTTTAGTAAGGTCTTGGATCATTTGGAAGGCTTGATCCAAGCCTCAGGGCATCCTTGAGGTTGTGATACTTATATTGATGGTTGAGGACGTTGTGAGACTTTGGCCTATGTGATGGGTATTGATACAAATAAAAGAGGTTGGGTGATCACTGTTGTAGATGGGTTAAATAAGAAGAAAGAGGTTTAAGTTGGAACATGTGGTATGAAGGGAGTGAAAGGAGTATGAGGCTTGTATTACTTGGAGCCCCAATGAGGGTCCTGTTGGCATGACAAAGGAAGATGGTAAGGTAGACATTACTGGCACTAGGTGAATGGAGTAAGGCTATGTGGCAAAGGGTATCAACAAGAATGAGGTGGATTGGACCATGTATTGTGCTTGGTCTGTGGTAATAATAAGTGTAGACTCAAACATGGTAGAATAGACAAGAGGAAAGTTGGGTTGAGGGACTTGTCCCATCAATGAGGTAAGAGATGTAGAGTTGGGTGCAATCATTTGGGGAGCCAAAGATTGGAAAGGACTTCCAATGAAGGTGTCCAACTCCTATTCGACCTTAAATGCATCTTCCTCTTCTTGACGATCCTTTGAGCTAATTCCCTCACTAAACTCATCAACCTCTATGAGTTGTATGAGTATTTGTGCATAAAAGTCAGTGAGGGGATTTGATCATAGGGAGATGGGATGTATTCTTTCCCATGTCGATCTATAATTTTCAATTGATGCTTAATGTTAGATTTAGAGTGTGGTATCAATAGTCTAGAGTGTATCTTGGCACAAAGAAAGCTATGGAACTCCTTGTTGATAACACAAAATTTGGATTTTTTTCCCCTCTAACTTAGTGATTTCTTTCGTTCTATGACTACAGCATCTTTTGGGTCATAAACACAAACTGCATCTTGGTTGGATGTCATATTTGTCAAGTTAAGAAGCAAGATGATTGATCAACTGAAAGACATTGTCAAAAGAGATGGTTTTAACCTTTTTTACTATTTTTAGTAAAAACTCTAGTTAGTGGGATTACCCATGAGTGTATTTAACTATAAATGCAAAGGCAATAGGAAAACTACCACTGTGAAATACTACGTAATAGATGGACATGTACTGTGTAGTAGACAATGTAATTACCAACCAACTACGCAAAGTGGTGAGAGTGGAAAAGTTAGCTTTTTCCACTAAATTTCCACAGCTGACAAAATTGGGATTTTAGAACAAAATTGGCTTTTCCAAACAGAATTGGATTTTTGCACAAAAATTGGGTTCTTGAATGGAAATGAGTTTATAGAATTGAAATGGATTTCCAAAACAAAAATTGGCTTCCAAAATGAAATTGGCTTTTGGAATAGACTATGTTGGTTCCCAAGAAACCAACAACTACTATGAAATTACAATGGAAATCCAACTAGATTACCAAAACTACACAAAGGTATGCGGGAAAGGATTTTGGACAACAACGTTAGTCTTGATGGAATAAGTTTGCAAGTTCCAAAATGTGAAAACCTAAAAGATATGGTATTTGGAAAAAACTAGAAGAGTGTTTATGACTAAGAATTTGGGTAGAGGCCCTTCTTCTAGTGCCAGAAAACTATTGGACCTAGAAAATCTAATGGTTGGAACAATAATAGGAATATCCCAGGTGCCAAAACAATGTTAGCCTCAAACCCCAAGGACCTTTAGAAATAGGATTCAAGGCACCATGGATGGTCTATCCGATTACTCAAGGACTTATGAAAGTGTCAAATGGAAAAATAAATGAAAAAAAAATGTAAATAGAAATGGAATTGTAGATTTGGAATGGAAAAAGATACAGGAATGAAAATGTAAATTCATATATGCACAATAATGAACTATGACTTTATTGAAATGGAAAATAAATTAGCAAGTTCAAAAAGAATAGATTTTGTGCTAGATGCATAAGAAGTTGCTTGAAGGAGCTTAAAGTCCATTGGAGGTGGCAAGCTATGTCCTGCATCAACTTCATGATCTAAATTCTTCCTAACTCCAATTTCTAGCAACTCCACACTAGTTTCCACAAGAATCAACAATTGTAGCCACATATTAGTATTCCACCTTTAGTGCAATGGTATTACGTGGAAGTCTCTATGTCCAGCATAGGTACCAGTTTTGCATAAAGGGATTGCAAGGCTCTCTTGATTACAAAATGCTTTTAGGCTATGGAAAATGCTCAAAGTTGGGAAACCAGGTTGTGTTGCTATTTTTACCAGGTTATGAAACCGAAATAAGGTGTTTACATTTGGGTTTTATAGGTGTGCAATTATTGTTTTTGGGACGTACACATCATTGTCATGATTACTAACAGATTGATGTTTATTTTCAGGTTACAATAGTTGCAATTCTCAATGTAGTTACCATTTATAGTGAGTTTGGAATACACTATAGCCACCAAAGCCCATTTATTTACTATAAATAGTAAACAAACTTTTATGACTACACTAACACCATCCCAACTACATGGCCTTGGTGGACTATGCTAAAGCTGTTGGAAAATGCTAAAAATTATGGAAAATGTTGAAAACCACTGGAAACTGTTGTCTACATTGGCCATGCTACAATTGCTAAAGACTTGGGGTGACTAAGCTAGCCAATGTTGGGAAAATGGAAATGGAAATAGAAAAAGCCACCAATTCCAAAATGGCAAATCCCAATAGTTCCAATGCTACATCTTTGTTGGGTTTTGGTGGTGACTACACTAGGTTGGAAATCGAAAATCCCATCAATTCCATCTACACAATGGAATAGATGGTTCCAACGTAGTTCAGGCTATACTGCTACAAAAACCCATGAATATGCTACTTTTGGTCATTCCCAAGGCATTTTTAGCCTTCCCAAACCCAAATATAGACATGAGGTAATTTTTTCCACTTAGGAAGTGAGGCAATAGCAACTTCTGTGGCATTTTTTAACCTCAAAAGGCAAAGTATGCAATATTGGAGCTCGTGGACTATAAATCTTACATTTACAATAAAATATTGCTTCAAGTTGGGAAATGAAGGTTTCAATTGGGCAACATGAATTTTTGGTGGTGTTTCAGTAAGCATACCTCTAAAAGTGTGAGGATTGAAAAACAAGTGAAAATGGATTAGCAAGAAGAAAGTTATGACCCTAGGAAGGTTCTAAACTCTAAAGAATTGACAAAACTCCCTTTGCATTTGAGGCAAAATGTGAAAAAAATGAGCTAAGTATCATGTGTATATATAGTATTTTTATACTACATCAATGTAGATGCATCAATGGGGTTATGTCAATGTATCTAACTGCATCGAGAGGGATGCGTTGATGTCATCATTTGCAACCATTTTTTCCAATTAAAATTATAAGAGAATTTTGAATAGTTTAGGGATGAAATAAGAGCCAAATGGAAGCCAAAAAGCTATGGAACTGAGGCAACAACATCTTATAAGATTCTAATTCATGAATTGAAGCACATTGAGCATGTGGAATGAGTAAATAAAGGATGTTTCCTAAAATGAAATGAGCACAAAATTAGATGATGTTGGTTATCAAGATTGTCAGCAACTAAATCAAGGTTTACGATCATGGGATTTAAACTAAAGGGAACCAAAAGCCATGTAAGTGCATCCTGCCCAAAGCAAGCTAATGCCTAAAAATTCCCTTACATAGCCATATCATAAGGAGTCCATAGGCACCTTGAATATCAAATGTTGATTCAAGTTAAACATAATATCCTTATAAATAATTGTCTTAGGATCATGTAGTCTACAAAATAAAAATTAGTAGATCACCATGGAACAAGGTAGTAAAATGAGAGAATGGAGTGCCAAAATGATTGAGAGAGAGATCAAAAGAGAAGAACCTAGATGCATGATTAAGATGATTTAGATGTTAGTCCATTCAAAGTCTAGATCAAGTTCATACCATTAGTAGTGGCCTTGCATTAATGTGTTCCTTCTTTCCTACCACCATTAGTTTATAACCAACAAAGAGAATGATCATGACTCTAGAAAAAGAAGAAAAGAGAAGAAGGAAGTAGTTAGAGATGTTTAAGGAAGAAATTTGAACCATAGTTAAAGGGATCTCTTCATGCATGGGTAACATATCTTTTCAACCTCATACCCAGTGCTTGTATTCCAAGAGATCTTTAAAGAGGTGTGTTTTTATTCTTATTTTTCTTTTAGGAACCACACTTTACAAAGACATACTTCCTTTTATGAATTACAAAAGAATTGATGATATGTTCCATTAGGAGTCATAGAACTTAGGAAGTAAGTTAAGAAGAGAACTCAATAAATCTTCTTAAGGCCATACCCTTTTCCATTCCTACTTGGTCCCTTTCCAGTTCATTAGATAATGAGATAACATTTTACTTTTTAGTTTTAGTATGAAAGAACCATCATGTTATCATGATATAAATCTCACTGTGGGAGAGATGGAATGGGTGGATGTTATGAGCTCACTACCCTGTATCATTAAAAAACTAATAACTCGTTAATAGAGAGAATAATCCAGAAAAAAGTTGGCCTGAATGGATAGTTACAATCTTGACAACTACATTTAGAAATCATCAAATTTTTCAAAAGAAATGAAATAAAATTAGATATCATAAGAAAAGAAGAAAGAAGATAAAGTAAAATGAAACATGGTAGTTGATGAGTGGCGAGGTACCCCTACACTCAACCATACGAATACGAGCGTGCACACGCGATCCAGTCGAACTCCATAGACTAAATGAAAACTCGTCCTCGAGTTCCTTACAATGATATCAGGTAGGTATGGGATTATTAGGGGAAATGG
>MNCI01016409.1:324787-337150 GCA_015680685.1 Gnetum montanum
AATTAGTGGAGGCCTCAAGGCCTAAGACCTCCCCAAAACCTAGAGACGATAAATCAAAGGACCCCAAAGAACACCATCAAAGCCATTGTAATTCTTCTAGTTCCTCATCTTCCTCTTTCCCTTCAACGTCTAGTTCTGATGAAGATGAACATAGGTATGGAGATTAAGCTTCAATAGAGGAGTGGAACAAAAATAAATATCAAACCCATGGGAGAAATCAAAGACATCACTGTGAACATAGACAACATCATCACAATCAAGCGAATAGAGATAGAAATTTTCCTCATAATTTGTTTGATGACGATGAACCCTTATTGGCCATTAAGAGCCTAATGCATATCACAAAGGTTGTTAAGATATCTCACAGGCATCGCAAAAAAAAATCACCTACCTAAGCCTGACATGAATAATATTCCTAAATTTGCAAGAGGTTATGATTCAAATCTGCAACATCATTTACAAGCCTTCCATGATGCCTATACTTTCTACAACATTAAAGATGGGTAGCAAAAGCTTAAGCTCTTTTCTAGGACACTAATTGATAGAGCAGAAGTGTGGTATCAATTGTTGAGACCAAATTCAATCTAACAATGGTCCACAATGCTAGAACTTTTCAATGAGAAATACCAAACCTATGCGAGCGTGTCCAATTTGAGGAGACAGACCCAAGAGTAAAAGCAAGAACAACATGAACCCTTGGACATGGCCTTAGATAGATATTATGCCTTACTGAATAGATGCCCAAGCCATGGTTTCTCCGAGGAAAGGTAACTTTTTCACATCATTGATGGGCTTCACAATGAAACAAGAAAGACCCTTCGGATGTATGCCCTTGGGCAATTATACAAACTCCAAGCCCATTAGATCAAAGAGTTAATTGAGCATGTGGCAAAAGAACTAGGAGAGATATGCAAATGGGAGAATGTCAAGAAATATCAATGGGATCCAACTCTTCAATAGAAGGAGGTCTAGATCTATGGTAAGGAGAAAGAAACCACTCTCGATCAGGTGATTTCCCAACAAATCTTGCCAATACATAAGTCTATTGATGAACTTGAAGCAAAGTTTAATAGGATTTCCAAATGGGTATATGAAAATGTTACAACTCTCATTGAGATAGTTGAGAAAAAGATCATGCCAAATAAGCCAAGAAATCACAATCAACTAAACTCAACCACAAATGAAGATAATGGTTGCAACATCTGCATATATGACAATTCGAAGGACCATTGCCCAGTCTTGTTACATCTACAGGAATATTTGGTAGGTTCCTTAAATCTGAAGTTTGTGCAAAAGCACATGCTTGGGAGATTTCCTCTCCCACAAAGTAATTATAGACAGTCCCACAACCAATCATACCATCCTAGGGGGCACTTATTACCAACCTCAACATGATCATCAACTATAGTGGCAACAACCATAATCATGGGGGAGGCCACCACCAAATCAGCCCTATTCGTGAAAACTGCATGAATATTATATTCAACACCCTGTTTCTCCAACTAGTTCTACACCCTCTACTTCAAATCATCACTACCACTCTATTGTACCATCAACCCATCCCTTGAAGGATCACCACGTCATGCCTCTTACCATCCATCCTACCCTCAATATTCTCATACTCCACCACATTCCAAGCCACCGCCAATGACACAAGAAGGTTCAACACCCTAATATCAACAAACAAATGTCACTTGTGTTGTGAATGTGCATAACCACGTTGATACTAGTGGGTCTCAACCACAACATAGGAAATGTCCTTTCTAGAGGAAAGCCTATAATCCAAAGTAAACCACACATGGACCCACCATATCATCTGAACCAGCAAAATGCCAATCTAATGAACCACCTTCCTTATCATACACAGGGACCACCATCCATCATTACTCCAATCCCAAATCCAAAAAATGAATCTAATAGTGTGGGGAGACAAATAAATCCATGCATACCATATCATGATCAAGGGTGCAATTGTGGGCCAACCATCCATAATGTTAACACACCTCATATCTTGATCCACCATACATTTAACCATCAAGTGTGTGACCAACAATTTTTCTACCTAGCCACCACACCACAAACAGATACCTAGTGGCTATGGCATGAATGGTTACCAATGTTTCATATGTGCATGGATCCTATCTATCCACTTATTAATCCTTGTCATGGCCAAATGTTTAGTTGTGGGGGTTACCCCCCATTTTAAGCTCCGGGATTCTTAAGTGTTTTTCACCTTTTTGTTTTACATATTTTTTGTTTTATATCTTCTTGTTTTACACATTCTTTATTTTACATCTTATTGTTTTCATGTTATTAATCTTTTATAATTTTTGTTTTACACCATCATTAGTAAATTTGCTATTTCTTGAAAATTTTACATTTTCTTTTATTTTATTTTGGTGTGATTTTCTAACTTTTTGTTAATAAGTGCCAGGTATAGTGGTAATGCGTTGTTTAATGGTGGTATGTAGTATTTTGTTATTTGATTGTTGGTGTCTAGATTTTGGCTTTGAATTTTGTTACGGATGATTAGGACATGGTTTCTTTTTCATACAACAAGAAGTGAGTCCACAACATCCACCCATCTACAAACTGTATGGTTTTCCTTGTTCTAGAAACGTGCAGTCCTTTTTTCATTAAGAAAACTTTAAAAAATTTGTGACTTTGGTAGTTTCTTCAATTTGAAAGGATTAAAAGGTTTGAATAGGGTGTGACTCCAAGGGGTTTTTGTATTCTTTGCGCCTATCTGTTTGCCTAGGTGCATGTATGTTTTCATGGATTTCTTACCATTCCATGTTGACCAATAAAAGGAAGTNAATGGACTAGTCTTAGGATAATAATGCGAAGTCATTAAATGTGGCTGGTTTTGGTCTAGACTAATGATGGATCTTATCAAGTCATTTAACCATAAAATCCACAAGGGACTTCATGTGACCTTAATTAGGAAGTGCATTCGATTCTCTCTCTCATCCATCTATGCTTTTCATGTCTCAGCTCACTACTGGTTTCATATTTGTGTTTGATGTCTTGGTTTGATGTGTTGGAACTCTTAGGTAGTTTCTTCCAGGTTTTTGTACTTAACCTTCCATAAACATTAATCATCCATGAAGCCCACAAACTCTTTGGTTTGAAGTTATGCAAAGGCATAAAAGGCCTATGCCAGCTTTGGGGAGGATCCACTTGCATATCTTTTGGTTGGGTTTGTTAAGTTCTTTACCCTTAGACACTCTTATAATTGAATCTTTTTGTTTACCCCATCAATGACATCCAATTGTGCACATCTTCACAACATTTTTCAGTAACTTTCCTTTTTATTGTTGTGAATTCTTACATCCTCCAAATATTTTCTTGTGTTGAATTTTTCAAATGTAATGGACTTCTTATCTATTTTACCCTATTTTTCAGCCTTCTTGCTAACACTCCTAAAGGAATCAATCTACCACAATCACAACCTAGCCGAGTGTAACCACCAATGAGATAAGGCATTTAATAGTTATGTGTTACACATTGCATACTAATTCACGATTCTAATGTGATTGCAGTGGGAAACATGGATTGGAAGTGGGACTGTCTTCACCAAGGATGATGCAATAGTACCACACGATGTGGACTATTCATGATCATTGGATCTTCTCTCTCACTCTTTAGCTACCAAGAGGCGTTGGATGTCAATTTTGTCCAGGGTGTTCACTTCTCTTGTCATGAACACCCAATTTTATAAAAATTGTAACTCCATACACTTGGGCACTTAGAGTCTATTTATTCCATCTAAGTTAATTTTCCTGTTAGTCAATAATCCCATACCTTCCCAATATTTTATAAGGAACTTGTTCCTCCTCTTCTACACTCGAGGATGAGTTTTCATTCAATCGTGAGGGTATGATGAATCATGATTTTGTGTGTGCTCTGACATTGGATATTCGATGTTGAAGCCTTGACATCGGGTATCCGATGTCAGAGCCNTAGCGCTTAGGCTCATAATTTCTATATAGTTTTTCATATTAGTTTTCAGTTAGAGGAGCGAAGATCTTGTAGTTTGTTTTATCTAGAGTTAGAATATTTTTGAATGTGTGTAGTAGGAGACTAAGTGTGTACAGATCTTTGTTCAAACATCGATGTACTTAAACACAGTAATGTGATGGGAATAAAAATGATCTCTTTTGACAATCCTTGCAGCATTGAGAATAGATTAATGTTTCCTTTAATACACTTTACTTTCATGCACTTTACTTAAATGCATTTCAATTAAACAGTTAATTTCCAATTGTTAATACACACAAGCATGACCACTTCGAGCATACATATAGTGCTTGGTAACCTAGAAATGCTTAATGTTTGGTAGCCCAATAGCACTATATGTGTTCAGGATGTGTCTAAGAAAGTGGGACGGGTACTTGTGTTAGGCTAGCTAAGTAGTAGATGAATTAGATCTTAAGTTACTTTATCTTTCATTCTTGTTGTAGGGGATTAAACTTATAAAACATAAAATGAGAAAAATCATGTCTCACTTTCGACTTACATGACAAAGCTACCACTAGTCCAAGTGGAATGACAACCTACGATCAGAGCATACCAAACTAGATACCACAACTAGTCCCATCCACAAAATTCAACCGAATCATGTGTGAATGCTTGTGATTCATATGGTTGAGCATAGGGGTACCTCACTGCTCATCAGATATAATGGTACAAACTACAAAACAAGTAAAAGAAATTAGAGAAACGTTGAAAGTAGCTAAGATAGACAAGGCACGTCCAAAGACCCATCAAATATAGGATCATTTATATAGTGTGTTGTTGACCTTTTGGTATGTCAAAACCTTAAGACAAATGGAGAACAATAATCTTTGTGTGGTTGTTATGTTTGTAGGGTAAGAACTTGAATGAAGACAAAAGCATGTGAGAGTTCAAAGAGCATGGACAAGGAATGAAGGAAAGAAAGACATCATCAAGGCCTTAAGGAAGCATGTGGGAGTTCAAAGAACATGGACAAGAAATAAAGATTTAACAAGGAATGAAGATTTCAAGGTGCAAAGGAAATTGAAGAAAGATGTCTCTACGAAATAGTAGATGTATTGGCCGAAGTGAAGGAAAATTAGGAAAGACATCTCCAGGAAACAACAAATGGCTTGGCTGAATTGAAGGTTGCTTAGATGAAGACATCTCCACAAAGACATATTTCCTATGGAGAAGACGTCTTTCCAAAGTGAAGGTCTAAGGCAGAAAGACATCTAAGCCTTGAAGAAGACATCTCCAATGATTGTTAGATAACTGTTGCACAAATTTTTAGATGAATTCAAAAACATATTGGCTACAAGAAGACTTCATTGCATTGGGAAATGGGCAAGCATTGTGTACTATCAAGTGTCATTATGAAAAAATCATTGTAATCATCATTCTCTTGTTATTGTTCCTCATTGTACTATCTTTTGTTTGTTGTAATTGGTTAAAGTGAGCTATACCTTAAAGTATAAGGATCAACAAACTTAGTTGCATTCATTCCTTGTAATTATTATTCTCTTTTATTGCTCTGCAGGGTTGTTGTGCTTCTTGTGGGAAGGTATCTTACTTGAGCTTGTTAGGATCCTATGGGATTGAGTGTTAGTGTAGCACCATAACACTCTAAAGCAGAGTTCAAGTTGTAAAGGTTATGGGATCCTAGAAATGACATTCTAAGCTTATTAGGACCTTACAGGATTGAGTGGATTCGTTGCATTGAATCACTTCGAAGCCAAGCTTAAAGCTTGTACAAGGTGTGGTACCCTTCAAACCACATTTTGGAGCAACAAAGTTCAGAGGCATGCTAGCGAACTACCCTCTAAGTGTGAACTACACAAGTTGGGGAACCACGTTAAACTCAGTGTTTGCATTGGCTAATTATTTTTATTTTGAGGAGCTTATTCATCCCCTCTTCTTAAGCTTAACGATCCTCGCATGTCTTAGATATTGGGTCATTTATACATATAGGATGCAATGTTGATTATTCATAAATGGATATCATATTTTGATACCCAATCTAAATAATATTCTAAATTTTTATATTTTATCAAGTTATTTAATCTTCCATTGATTTTCTAAATAGTTGAAGAGCAAATTATTAGTCTTCTTGGTCCAATTAAACATATGGAATCTATTTTTGCACTATTTCTTTTTCATAAATGTTTTTGTTGGAATCAATCTTCTTAATTGTAAAAGGAATTTGGCATTAAAAGTAGGTGGGAAGACTTATATTCAACTAATTACATATTATAATCTTTCTAATTCTTCTAGCTTTTTCATCATGAAGGATATTCATTTAATGTTTTTCCTTTTTTGCTCAAGAAAAAAGATGCTAAGGAAAAGAAAATATGTGTTAAAGTTGAGGAGACTCATCTCTTGGTTGGAAGATTATGGGTTTGATTCTTGCTTATGCTTTTGAGTGTAGCAATAGTGAAGTAGCCTTATAGTGGGATCCTTTTCGTTTGTGGGTCACATCTACCCTGTTGTGTGGGTAGGGGTGGTGCTACTAACCTTGAGTTGTCTTGCCTCAAAAAAGATTTGAAGATTAAAAAAAACACAATCTAAAGTTGAAATAAGAAAATCAAGTTAATATCAATGATAAGAATGATTAAATGGTAATAAAGAAACTAGGTTTCAGCAATGATCTAAGGTAGCAGGAGGTCTGGCATTGATATACCACTAAATTTAGTAGGTGATTCTTCAAGTAGAACCACTACTTCTTTGCCATTTTACAATTTGCCTAATGATTTCTATGAATCTATTACCCCAAAGGGAAGGGTTTTCAAGATTGGTTGTAAAGATAAAAACCAAAAAAGACATCCCAAAATAGTTAGGCCTTTCCTTTTTATTAATTTGAAGTTTCTCCTCTTTGGAGTACTCTTCTTTTGTACTCTAAATTTTTATTTTTAATAAATATATTTTTTGGGGTTTGATACATAATAAATAAACTAGAGAAGACTAATTGTAATTGATGATGTATGATTTGAAATGTCTTGTAAAATAAAAATATGCAAGCTATGGATAGTAAAAGAATATCGTTGACTCAAAAATCAAAACTAAGGTCAATCATGATGGATAATAGCTAATGATAACAATTCTAGATGTAAGGTCAATCATGATGGATAATATGTGTAATCATTTTCTATTGGATATTCTTTTCCTACAAAACTTGGCATTTTACCAAAGCTTTTTATTGCTACTTCAAATCCTTTTACTATTTTAAGTTCAAGCATAAATGTTGAAAGTAATGTAAATGTTGTTAGGATCAAGACCATCCTTCGATGTTAACAATTAATTTTCTTCTTTGATTTTTCAAATCATCATTTGTAAGGTTGTACACTTATTGGAAAGGTTTTCATTTCACATTGTTTTTGGTAGCATATAATGCACTTTGAATTATTTGTTAATTATTAATATTCATTTGTTGGGGGTTCGACACCCTCCCTTGTTCATTATTAATATTATTTTTGGAGTTCAACACCCAAAACCAAAGAATATAAAAATAACAATGGGTAAGCATGTTTTAAGGAAATTAGACCATGGAAGAACATGCTATATAGTTTAAACTATACTTGCAATTAAAATACAAGGATGTGATAAGAAAATTTAATTATATCAAAGCAAAAGAAACATTAAGGATTGGTTTTTTGGGAGGTGGGGATGGTGTGTTGGAAGCCTATAATTGTAACATAGGTACACCTCAATATATATAATAGAATTAAAACTTTAAAAATAAAATTTTATAACTCCAAAGTAACTACAAGAATTGAACCCATGAACTTGTTATTTTTAAATCAAGAGTCTTACCACTAACCTAACGCCTCATTATTTTATTTAAGATTCCAATTTACAAAAGGGTAAAATTTGGACATCCTTTCCCTTTAAAGGATCTTCTTTGTCAAAGATCCTAAAGGTTTAGCACTTAATTAATTTTCAACATAGATGGTAAGGATAACACTTAAAAACTCCGAGCTTTGCCTTTTTGGTGGTGTTTAAAAAATTTTACCTCCGCCGAGTACTTAGCCTATGATATACTTCAATTGTTTTTAAACATTGCTGAAATGATATTGGGTCTGAAATCCCCTTCCTAAAATCAAATAACCGTGCAAATACGATCAACAAATAATGCAAAATACCTTAAGAGGCACATGTAAAAATTCTAGAATTCATTTAAAAACCAGGATTTTAAAAAATAAAACAGCACTGAAATACGATTTCGAAGTTACGATACGTGCGCTGCTTTTTCGCTTGAGGTTTAATTCGTTAAAAGACTGCGAGGGGAGGGGAAGAAAAGTTTAGGCGCTGGATCTGCAGTCAGATCGTTTTGGTCGCTGTCAGTTCCAGTTTGAATCACAACATGAACAACGGGCCTGCTGGATTTCGTGAGTTCTGCATATTTTGCGGATTTTCTTTGTAGAGTAGAGTTGTAATCTGAATTGGATTGCAACAGAGCTTGAAATTTCGTTCATAACCAATGCAGAGAACGCTCCTGTGACAAAGGGATTCATAATCACATCAGCGATTCTTTCCTTCGCGATTGGCATTCATAGCGGTTCCACGCAATGCTCTATTTCGTACAATGTATGTATGTTATGTTTATTGATGCCTTAACATTTTCTCCTTTTCGTTGCACACTTTTCCAGTGATCCTTGGTATGTTCTGTTATCTGTGAAGAATTATGAATTTATACAATGCATAGCGTCTTAATTATGTAACGCAGTACTTTTAACAGGTTGTGGTATTATAATATCATCCTTAATTTTAATTTATAAGACGTTCATGCTACAATTCTTGGCATCCTGGGAATTCTATGCAGGGTTTTTAAGTTTTAACAAATGGGAATAACAAGGCGATTATTGAATGAATCCTTTTGAGTGCTTTTCCACTTTGCTGTTTTATTTGGATTTCGTATATGGGAGACCGGTTGGTAGATGGCAAGCATTTCAAGAATGGTGTTTTTTTAACACTATTTTAAGGTACCATGAAAAATAAAAATAATGAAAAAGACATGGAACATCTATACGACTTTATGGCTTGAAAGTGGATATTATGGCTTGTAATTGGACATTGGAGTTAGATTCACCAACGGCCATTGGCTTACCCAAGTCATAATGATAATGTCCAACGGATAGTGAAATTAGATTCGTGGATATTTTCATTATATACCTTTCGCTCCAGAGTTATACATGATATATGATAAACAAGCTCAGGGAAGATCTATATCACGTTATTTCTTGTAATAGAATATTATTTATCGCTAGTAATGTTTCGACCTATATAAAATTGTGGGATATGTTCATAATGTTCCTTTAATTTGGAGTTATGCATTCATGATCCAAATAATCAGTTATCCAATTACATGGGCCTGTATCTAATGCTGTTTATCCATTCTACCAAAAATTTTTATGGTAGCATAACATTGTATAAAACAAGGATTTTTTTTTGAGAAAATCATTTTTTATTGCATGATCAAATGCCTTACAAATGCATTGTTCCATGCCTTTAAAAGAGTTGATTCAAAACTTAAAACACATCCAGTTTCTTTGATTTAGCACCAAAGCAATACAAATCAGTCACTCTCATCAAACTTCTATGAGAGAAGCCATTGTATGTGTGCAATATTATTCTTTGTAATTGATGCTTAGCACTAGATGAAAACTGTTACAGTCAAAATTTAAATGCTAAAGCTGGTGTGAATAATGCTTGTGGGATATCTCATAACAGATATTCCAAATTGTTCATAGTAAAGGTGATTGATCCATTAATGGATCTGTTTGATGACTTTCTGCAATAGCTTTAATCGTGGCTTCTGACGTTGTCTTTTAGCTTTCTATTTGATTCATTTCAACTTGCTTCTTCTGTTAGAAGATACTGCCTTTAAGCTATTTTTATTCATAATACCTGATTTCTGCCTCTTGTTTTTTAGAATGTGGACTGCATGGTTTACTAATTTATTATTGATAGATTGATAGTTGACAGACTACAAAGTAACTGATGATTGGTTCATTTATCAGGAAGTGATAGAAAAATACCACCTTTGGAAGCTAGCAACATCAGCCTTTGTCTTCACTTCAACTCCAGAGTTAATCTTCGGACTGTGCCTCTTATATTATTTTAGGGTGTTTGAGAGACAAATTGGATCCAATAAATTTTCGGTAGGTACTCTAATTTATATTTAAGAATTTAATATATCCTATGACAATGCATTTAAAAAAGTTAATTTAATGCTCATTTAATGTTTTGGAAACAGTGCATCTGACTACATACCCTTTTACTTTATAAATTCATATTGAAAATTTGGCTATAAATGTGTGTTTGAACTTTTTTATAGACAAATAAAATCTTGATTCAGGAATACCAAACATTATAGTCTCTGAATGTAAAATTTTACAATTTTCCAGATGGTATGTGTTTCAGTGTACCCTTTAGGATCATACGAGCGTACCCTTTAGGATCATAGGAGCATACCCTTTAGGATCAAACCTATGATTTGCAAACCATAAGCCACATGCTATAACCAAGTAAATTATACCTCATAATCTATTTTGTATCTTATATTAATAAACAACATTTGCAAAACTAAATTTATAGCCTAAACCTAAGCTACTTAAATTGTTGTCCAAAAGATGGTAAAAAGAAATCTAGAGATCAAAGAACAGGCAAACCAAACAAGCCATGCAATGAAATGGTTAAGACTTAAGAGAGACATGATATATGGCAAAGTGATTAAACATATAAAATTTGGACCTTGTTTCATGCAACTCTCTTGCATGAAAACATGCTAATTGTTGTTGAATCTTGATCCTCTTTCTATGTAAATGGAGCTAAGAGTTGAAAAAGAAGCAATGAAGAGTGTGGGTTATAATGAAAAGAAGATATATATATATATATGGCCAAGAGGCTAGTTACCAGCCCTCTCCAAGAGAGTCCTCTTTTGTCATGGTAAAATAATTTTATTGTTGTAATAGTTGAGGGGGAGTTGTCTTGGTTATAATTTTTTCCTTGAACTTTGCCATGGTAAATAAATAATTAATGTCATAACCTTGGGATAGGACATGAACCTTTTTTATGGGAATTATTATTTGCAAGAGCCCAACTACTCTTTAACTTGGACTTTGTCCTTGGAAAATCAATTCTCAGTGAATCAATTTGAGATTGTTTAATTTAAAAAATTCTCTTGGCCAAATAATAGATATATATCATAAATATATAACTAAACTAGTTGACAAGGTCAAAAAGCATGTATTGAATAAAGCAAATTACAAACTCACAAGAAAGCAAAGCTGCTTGAGGCCAGTGTGCAAAAGCAGACCACATCTACATAGAGCAAAAGCACACACAAGTCAAATTGCCATGAAGGCAGGCAAAAATCCAGCTACTATATTTTCAAGCCAGCTGGACCACCAGCACAATGGTCTTCAAATATAAACATAGAAGAAAACTAGCTAAGCAAACACTACCACAAAAAAAAAATTGGTAGACAGAGTTGCAGTCAATCACCAGGCAAAATTGCAAGAGCAGGGTGTGCACCATGAGGATGGGAAGGACTAATCTATGTTATGATTTGGTGTCTTGGTTGTGGGGTTGGGTCAATCGACCCAATCCAGCTGCTTGAACAACTGCATTTTCAAATTCCCATTTTCCCACAAGGCAAGGGGAATAACTTCTCTAAAAAACATGTAATTCGTAGTGTGATCCATATGAAGCATCACCCCATCTAGATGGTATCCACCAATCATGTTAATGTCATGGTCAAAGATCCAAGGAGGCCTTGAGACTATTCCTAGTTACGCATGCTTAGTGGTCTGCCTACCCTTTGGAGGGCATGAGTTCTTTGTAGGTGCTTTTGTGTTAGGGGAGTTTGGTGGTGGGGAAGGGATGAAGGTGCTTGAGTGGTCGATGTAGTATGAGGTGGGTTCAAATTGGGGTTGTCTTGCATCAAGTGTGCATTGAGGGTCAGTGGTGGGGAAGGGGGTTGGTGTCATGGGGAGGGTTTTGGGTCAAGGTTAATATGGGTGGGTTGATTCCACACCTAGCATTGTTGACTTCGAGTGGAGGGGAGTTTGCACCACTATCGTTGCCCTTAGACTCCTACAATACCAAATCTTGAGGAGAGTATTTGGACTCTGAGTGAACTAAAGGACTCAGGTTGCTACGTTTAGGATCTTCATGGTGGTGTTTTTTGGGTATGAATGAAAAGAAGGATCCCTTGTCACACGTGCCTGCTTGCAATTTTGTGCATGTGGCCTTTGGCTCACAAGGGGGCATTGATGGTGCAAGAGTTGAGTGTGGAAGCTTGTAGGGAGCGTTTTGTGTGGGTAGCCTAATGGTATTCATTGGGGATATCCTTCTTCTCCACATCCT